>VYXF01012771.1:175049-189032 GCA_013397295.1 Polioptila caerulea | reverse complement strand
TTTTCCTTTCTGACTCTGTGTGTATGTAAATGTGTGTTTTTCTGGTGGAGTAGGGTGGGAGTGCCATTACAGGGCTTTCTGATCTGGAGACTCTACAGCAAGCGACCAGAGGGACTTCTGCAATTCTTGCAAATCATACATCCAATCATTATAATGCAGTGCACAAAAAAGCTAGGACAACTGAGGGCTAAAATGTTTCGCAAAATACTATGGGACAGCTATCATTGTAACTGTACAAAACTTGCTCTCAACTTAACATAACATAAAGGCACCATTGATATCTTTCCCCATTTTTGAAATACTGTAAAAAATTGCTACATATGGCACATAACACATTTGTACATACGTATATTTAATTTATAAAAGTTTTCTTCCCCCTCCTGTTTTCTATCAGCGGAATTGCTAAAATAAAATAAATTGTTTAATTTAAAGGTGGAATACTTCATTATATAAAATAAAGTTTTACATGTGAATCTATGTGTTTTATGTTTTATACAGCAATAGGGTCTTGGTTAGCTATCACACTGGACAACCTTGCTTGTAACTCTTCCGGTGTGGAGAAGCGATTTGCCGGGTTAGTCCTGGTTTCAGCCAGCCGGAAGGCAGAGGCTGGCTCCAGACTGGTTGCCCCGGCATTCGGTATGCTCAGAAATGGGGTATCCTCGCCTATTCTTTCATCTTCGGTTTCGGTCTCAGAGCTGCTGCTCTCAGAGCTTGTGTCAGAGTCCACTTCCACCCTGCTGGAAATGTGGCCGTTGGGCTTTGTTCTTTTGACCCTCCGGCTGTTGGTGAGTTTCTTTGGAGGCTCCTGTGCTGGTTCGTACTCCTGCGTGGTCTCGTACTCCTCATCCTCCACGATCCGCAGAGGACTTGGTGGCAGGCTGTTGCTCTCATGGGTAGTGTTGTGGTGAAAGGAGTTGAATTGCTGAAGGTGGTGGTCATACTTCTCATGCAGCTGCAGCGGGGTCACCAGGAGCAGTGGCCGCTCCTCTTCTATGAAGGGGCTCACTGCCACGGAAGGGATGGAGACGGTCAAGCTGGAAGCCGGTGGTGACATTGTGGAGGGGTGGGACTTGGGAGAAGTTGGAGTGTGAAAATCAACGGGTGACATGCGAGCTGGTGTGGTCATAGCTGAGACATACCTGGAGAAAAGAGATTGGGAAAGGTTGCAAGCACAGGAGCGGTGGTGACCTGTGAACGCAGCAGTTCATTTTGACTGGGAGAGAAACGGCAGGGATCCCTTAAGATCCCCAGCATCCTCACACAGGGCTACTAAGGAACTTTTCCTGTTCCTATTAATCCTATAAACTGCTGACTTCTGGGACTCTGGGCAAAAACATTTGAAAGCAGGACGAGCGCAGCAAAACTCCCAGATCCCAGCCATGGAGATGCCGTAAATTTTTGCCAGAATAACTTTCTGGAATGAATCCAGGAATGGAATCCAGAGACAGACAGGCTGCCAGAAACAAAATGCATTTGCAAGTATTTTCTCAAAAGGAAAACAGCTGCTGTACTTCTGGAAGGATTTGACCAGAATCTGGGGTACATGCAAACAGACAGGGGGAAAGAAAGGAAGGGAACTGAAGGACAGTCCTCCTGGGTATTCCCCTTCTTCTGGCAACCAAACTGTCTCAGGCCAGGGAGGAAAGTAATGTTTGGATAAAATCTAGAGCCAGATTCTGCTAATTTTAATCACCAAGGGTAGTCAGAGAAGCATTTATAGCACCATCCCAGGAGCTTTGTGCTGTTCTTCTCCTTGGGTGCCAGTTACCCTGGCTGGTAGATCTATCTGCAAAGAAACACAGAGTATCATTTGTCCTCATCTGGGAACAAATGCTGAGAGACAAGATTGTCTGGCCTGGTGCCCATGATTTCTCTGCAAAATTTGTCCCCGTTTCTGTGGGAAGGGTAGTGGTTGAAAGTGATTTCTGAAAATGAAGCTCAGGTGCCATTACAGGGTTTGTCCCAAAGAAACAGAACAAAAAATGTGAGGCTGTCAACTAGTTTTAGTCAGTAGACATGCTATGAGGTCATGTGGATTCATGCCAGGCGTGGATCTGCCTAAACCCACTTGATCAAAAGCACAGTGCCCAGCATGACTGTTTGCATGGTCTGGCTTTGCTTTTATTCTTGTCCTAAATTCACCTGTCCAAATTTCATCTGGGTCTAAAGTTAAAATTTTTCTAAGCTCCATCACAGGCTGGTTGAGAAAAGCTGTATGTCTATGACTGATGTAGTTATTTAGTTTTCCATTAGTGGTTTATTTATCTGAGCCTGAAATTACCAAAATAAACCTGAATCCAACTTTCTTATCCAATCTATGACTCAGTAGCACATATTACACTTGATAAAAATGGAGTTATGGGAAAGAGGACAGACATGCAGTAGCATAAATTGATTTCACTAGAGGCACATTGATTGCACATTGTTTTACACGAACTGAGGAGCAAGAGAAAGGAAGAAACCAAACCTGGAGCTATGCATGGGAATTAATCAAGTTGTTTGAGCAAAGGGCAATGAATAGGTCTGTGCATTGGGTGAATTAAGTAATTTTTTTTTCCTTCTGTGAGTGAGCTTTTCATCCCTTTCACATTTTTAATAGGCATTGTCTGAAAACCTGAAGCCTTTCTACTTTCCCAGCTGGTACCCTGTTTCATATACGTCTTTATGACACACTAGATTTTAGCTAAACTGGCTCTGTTAACGCATTTACTAGGTTAAATGTGTTCAGTGTACTGTGCAGGCTTCCAACAGTGTCAAGTTTCTCATACTGGCATGTTGTGCATTCACACATTTCTGGTCTATTCCCCCACACCCTAACAGGGCAGCGCTAACTAGCTGCTGTCTGCAATCTGAGGCTCAGGGGCTGAGCTTGTGCAGCTCTAGCCCATCGTGAAAGGAAGGTTAAAAGGTGACTGATTTATCCAGCTTCATGGCCAACTATGCTGGCTCAGTGAAAGGGGATCAGAGTGTACCCATGGCCATCCAGCACGCATTAACTAGTTAAATGCTGCCAGCTTCTTCATACAGTCCAGCCTTTTGCGCAGAGGCAGTGTTTTTTGATCTTCCCTCCTGTAAGACAGCTAAAGACATCCAAGATAAAACTGCTTGTGCCCTCTACTTATATACACAGGTGGGAGGGCATGTGATCCAGCAAATGGATGGGCAAGACGAACCCCTTGCAATGTCTGTTCAAGTTAATTTGAAAATCGAGGGAGTACAGCCTTGGTCTACCAGTTCACACTACAGCAACATTGATGGCTTCAGGAAGTAATTTTTCAGCTCCTACATTCCTTTATGTTTCTAAGTAATTTTTAGTTCCAAATAAATCTCACTTTCTCCACACACAAGCCATCTCAGGAACAATTGACTGTGTATTTCCTGCTTGCTAAAAATAGATGAGGCCTGCAATTAATGCCCAGAGACCTATCATCTCCCATGTTCCAAACTTGTGATTGCTTCAGACAAAGGCTAGGCTGTCAATGCCTGATGAATTATCACAGAAATGTTGTTGCTTTTGACCTATAGTACAACCTTCAAGAGAGATCATAATTGATGAAATGCCTTCTTTCTCAGAGAAACAAAAAGGGAATATGGTCTCCCCTCTTCCCCCTCCCCCCCTACCCCCCAATTAAATCTAAACAGTTTCCATTATAATGATGCTTTGGGTGTCCCATGCAATGCAGGCAGACAGCAAGAATGGTCTCCACTTCTCACATGCAGATGCCCAAACATACTAAGCTGCGATACTCACCATTGGCAGGCGTGTGGCTGTGCATCCTGCTCGGTTCCCAGGCAGGAGACTACATGGTATTTACTGTTACAGGTCCTTGTCCAGCAAAGCACTTAAGCACATGCTGAGCTCTACCCATGTGACTAATCTTGCTAATTTCAGTGGGCCTACTTGCACGATTAAAAGATAATCTTGTCAAAGTGCTCTGCTGGATTGGAGCCATGGCTGTTTATGTCATGTGAACCACGTATCTTCAAATGAAATTCCATGGTAAATAACACATCATTTTTAATGAGAGAGCTAGCTTATAATCCTTAGTGGTACTACACTCAGGGTCCTTCCTCAGTGGGGCCTCTTCCTGCTGCTTAGCAGTTGTTTGTGTGGCAGAGGGAGTGCCACAGAAATGGCGCTTGCTGTACGTGCACATTCATTTTTCTGAAAACCACAATTTGTCTCCTACACAACTCAGCCTCCTTAGGGATTGCCTGGCTGCAATTTTGGCATCATGGACACTCCAAAAGGCCAAACCTCTTCTGATTTTGAAGTGCTCAGAGAGCTGGTCCATAACCTATTGTTTTTCTTTACTTCTGCCTATGATTGTTGGGAGAAAAGCTCTTTTTAAATTTCTTATTTATATTTTCTCTTTTAAAATTTCTTATTTTAAATTTCTTATTCTTAAAATAAATTTCTTTTTTTCTGTTAAATTTCTTATTTCTCAGTCTTTCTTTTGCTATTCTGGGGCCATCTTGAAGTAAAATGCTAGCCTAAAGCTGAAAAGGATTTTTTCAGTAAAAGGTTTTTTTGCAACTGATGTACTTCTAGGCAGACCTTAGGAACTGATGAACCAGCCTTTTCAGAGAAAAAAATACTTCGGTGGAAAACTCCTGGCCAGCTTTAGTTATAACTATTCCTGATTTAATAATGACCTGAGTCCTTCTGGCTTGCACTTTATGTTCCTTGCTTTTATTTAATAAAGCATTAAGGGGACTTTTTAATGGGTTTTGGAGCTGGAATACTCCAGAAAGTAAGCGGTGACATAATTTCTATACTGCTTAGGAGTCCTTAGTGCCCTCCTCCCGTGGATCAATATATTACTTTCTCACTGCAAAATCTCTCAGTCTTCTCCCTTGCATCTTCTAACAAATTGGTAATTAGGCAAAGTTCTGTTTATAGTTTACAATGGGAATTTCTGACTAATTACTCCAATGGAGCTTTTGCAAGTGTGAACTGCTGGCTAATAGGACTAAATCCAGCAGAGGCAAGAAGGGAAGAAATGCTTTTGGTGGACTTTAAACTACTACTACTAAGCTCTCCACCTTTCTGAATAAGGAGGTGTATACCCTACATGAACAGCTGCACTGTTGCATTTTCTCCTGTGCCCCCAAGCTTTGAAACCATCTGAGAAAACACCAGGTCTTGCCATCTGGACGCAGTGAGGTGGTGTGCCCTACCTTTCGCTGTGAGGGGAGTCTCGGTAGGAGTCGGGCGTCTCTCTCGCATGCCGGAGGAAGCTGTTGCCTTGTTCCCGGGGCCCGCCGATGCCGTTGAGACGGCCCCGGGGCCCTGCTGGGCTGGCGTGCCTGCTATTCTCCATGGAGGAGCTGACGAGCACCGAGTGGCTTTCAGAGAGGATGCTTTCAGTGTGGCCATTACTCCAGCTGGAGAGCAGCAACCAGGAAAAGAGAAAGGGGGATTGTGAGAGTGGGCTTGGGTGGCAAGTGTGTACGAGCAGAACTTTAGCCAGGGAAAGGAGGGGCTCTGCTGCCACTCAGGATCTGCAGCATAACCTTTGCATTGGTAACTGGAGCTGCAGAGTTTAGCAGATTCTATGAATCCACAGGCTTCAAGGTGATTTTGCATGTATGGATATAAGGAGAGGGAAGCAGGACTTTCCAGTCATCAGAACTGTCACTGATTTAGCAATTGGCGTATACTAAAATTCACTGTGACAGTATTGTAATGCCTTTCAGATAATAAAGGTCTTTACAAATTCCTGGGAAGATAATTAGTTAGGTGATATGACACCAAGTATTGTTAATCTTAAAATGAAAACACAATGAAGATCTTCCCCAGTTTGTTGTTTTACACATCTTTTTGATTTTGCAACAGCAACAGATCAGATGCTACAGCTTCTATTTGCCTTCCCCCTCCAGTACCTGTGGCTAGGTGTCTGGGTGACTGTCACGGAGTGATGTGTCGTTGAGGTGTAGTGGCTTGTAGAAAACGAGGTCTCTGTTTCTCGCTCAATGACATGCTCACTGGAGATTACATTTTTTGAAACGTACTGCTGAAAAAACCCAGACAAACCTCAGGTGTACAAACTGTAATTCACAGCACACTTGTAGACATAATTCCCAATCCCTCCTTCCCAGATTTTTAGCCTTTTACAAGTGCCAAAGCACAAATTTTGTCACTTAAATACATGCAGAAACCATACTGACACATGAGCACATTCATATACACCTCTGTATACATAGCCCATATAGACTCAAAACAGGAGGAGACAAATGAGGAAAGTAGCAAAGGTCTGCATCCCAATACAGCTATAAAATGTATTTAACAAGGGAACAAAAAGTCCCAATAGACAGACATGTGGAAAAGCAACCTCCTATTACCACCAGATACACCAAAAATACTACTATGTCATGGGGAAGACAGCAGCAGTTTGCGACAGCAATTTTCTCTGTGTGGAGAGAGCCAAGAGAAACCAGTCACCAGCGTGCAGCAGGTAGATGTTAAAAAGCTGTGGGGTGACCTTTCCTGTGGCACGGGCAGCCTAGGCTGAAACATGTGCAGTGAAACCTACATTCACGAGCTGGACGTTGTCCGGCGGCGGGTTGGGGTGGTGCGGCCCATTGGCCATGTTCATCACGTTGTTCCTTTCCGAGCGCAGGCTCTGCCGAAGGCGGTCATGCAACTTTTTCCTCTGCTTCCTGTGCACGAAACACAGAAACAATTTTAATAGACAAAAGGAAAGCAGCTGCACCTTCCAGCATGTTGATGTTGGTGATAATAATATCACTCTTTTTTTGCCAGAATTTTCTCCACTGCTGCTAGAGCTCAGAGTTACTCTGAAAACCGCAGGTCTAATTGCAGCTGGAGCTGTGGGGAACTGCACAGGGGGAAGGATAGTTGGGATCCCTTCCAGGAGTCAGCAGGACACAGGGGGACAGGAATAAGTGAGAGGAAAAGGGAAGCCATTTCTAAGCAATACTCTGTCTCAGGAGGAGTTTTCCTGCATTCAGAAGGGAGGGGGGAGAGATTTTAACCCAGACACCTTGACACCCTCACAAGGGCCAAGGCAAAGTTTCTTGACAGCCCATCGAGTTACACCTCTCCATTCACCACAGGGTACTAAGGCGTCTGTGCCTCAGGGCTTGCTTGCAGACACTGGAACATGGTCTTTGTGATGTGGCAGTTACATAATTTTTTTGGTGGGATTCATCCCCTACCTCAACAGTGTACTTGAAATACATCAATGTATTAAAGAAGAGTGCAGAGGAAGCCTCAGAAATCCTAAGTGATAGTATATAGGATAGGCCTGACCCTGCAGACTTCCTGGCAGCTCTGGAAGGTTTTGTTTCAGCAACATCAGATTTGCTCTGAAGCCTAATGATTACCAGGTGGATGCCAAGGCTGCTAATGCATTTAGTAGAACTATCATGAACTAATGACATGATCTCTGACTGACTTTGATGCTTCCTGTCCTTAACTGCTGTCTCTCCACTTGCTAACAACATGTGAGTCCTATGAGGAGTGGCTGTGAGAGCTGGAGTTGTTTAGCCTGGAGAAAAGAAGGCTTTGGGTTACCTTATCACTCTCTACAACTCCCTGAAAGCTGGTTGTAGTGAGGTGGGGTTGGCCTCTTCTCCCAGGCAAGTTGCAACAGGACAAGAAGAAATGGCCTCAAGCTGTGCTGGGAGAGGTTCAGGTTGGACACCAGGAGGAATTTCTTCTTGTAAAGGGTTATTAAGCATTGGAACAGACTGCCCAGGGGTGTTCACTCCCTGAGGTGTTCAAGAAATGACTGGTAATAACACTTAGTGCCATGGTCTAGTTGATAAGGTGGTGGTCAGTCAAAGGTTGGACGCAATCTCAAGGGTCTTTTCCAACCTAAATGATTCTGTGATTCTGCAATTCTTCCAGCTCTCCTCAGAAAAACTTTTCAGGAGACAATTACAAGCTGTTAGCAGCAAAACTTACAGCATAGTAAAACCTGGCTGTGCAGAACACACTAATTAAAACACCAAAATGAATAACCAGAGAAAGGGCTATTCGATTTCAGACTTAATTTATAAATATTACCCAGTTTTCTCTCATTACACTGGAGAACTTCCACTATACTGTCACAGAATCCAGGGCAGTGAAGGGAGGATGCAGGCTCCAATATACTCTGGGATGCATGACTTCGGCTGTGGCAAAAGCTAAAATACTTACTAAACTGTATGCAGAAATGCAGATGGTGACAACAGGGTAGGGCAGTGTAAGAGATAACTATTTTATATCCTGTTTTGAACTCAAGGGGATTATTCCAAGTTTTACAAAAAAGGAGGAGTGAAATATGAAACAAATATGTTGAAGCTTGATAGTCATGAAAGCTTAAAGACAATGAAAACATGACTTGACACACAGCATTTTACATATTTTCTCTGTATGTATATTTGCTTGGATAGTGGAAAATGCTTAATTTATATCACATCATATAAATGATATATGCATCTGTCTTGGAAATACTCCTGTCTCAGAAGGGTACAGTCTGTGGTTGATGTGGACTGTATGCTTTGAGGATAACCAGGCATCATCTTAGGACATGTAAGCAGTTAAGGTGTATAGAGAGTGCAGTGCCAGGAGACATTTGAGCTACCCAAAGGCCTCAGGGCTGAGAAGCAGCACTAAAGCAACATTTTAACTTGATTTCACAGCTCCCCTTCATGAGGCTCTGGAGACCTTGAGAGCTGAGAACAATCTGAATTCCTTTACACAGTAAAGAAAATGAGTTCTAGAAGGAGTTTGAGTTTGTCATCTACAGGACTGAAATCCTGGCACATATAACCTAATCCATCCCTAGAAAACTACATTGCTTTCCACCTTCAGAGACCAAAGGATTTGAATTTGCATGTTTTTATCTGTGCTGTTTGTCCTGTAGTAAAAGGACTCTAACTAAAAAAGAAATTACTCCACTGAAAAACTGAGATGAAAGAATAATGGGAAAGCTAGTGTGCACTTAAGAAGCTTTTATCTTCATGTAAATGATTTGCAAATAAAGTTCCTCTGAATTAAGATTCATTATCTGAAGATATTGCCTTGGCAATTTATCAGCAGTATTTCTTGTAAGGAGACCAACAAAATCTAAGCTATTACATTGGTTGTTCTCCTAACATAATTCCAAGATTTCTCCTGCTTTCTGAGTTTTCCCCTATTTATGGGAAAGACCGTATGTAAATCACCTCACAGATACCAGTCTAACATTACTACTGCATTTGGAGGACCACGTGCTGGTATGGTACTCTCCATCAACTGTTCCTCAAAACGTTTAACTTTTGGTTCACAGTGATTGCTGATGTCTGGGGAAAAAAGCATCAAGACCCATGATGGATTCTGTGAGCTCTTTATACAGAAAACCATACTTCAGGACCCTGACTAAATATTTGTTGAAATACGTGGGGATGTGATTTCTAAAAGCAGTAATTGATCTGATTTTTTGTTACTGTCTCAGTTGTCCCCACTGACCACAAGTTTATGGGTGGAAGCAGTTGTGTGTGTGTGTGTCTGGACTCTCACTGAGAGGGACAAATGATCTCCCTCTTCCCCCACTTTTAACACATCCATTATTGGTAGGGCTTACAACAAAAACCAACAGTCCAGCTGCCAATCAGGCCTTGAAACAGTAAATCAGGGTTATGCAAACGTGGAATATTTATGATAAGGTCTTTCTGTGTTTTGGTGGGGAGATTTATAAGGGCAGACAGAATTTTTGGCAGCAGAAATTCTGCTGATGTTCTGTGTAATTTATAGTCCAGAGTGCCTCATGCATGTTTGAGAGTCACCATCAGTAATTTAGAGACCCACAGAATGCATTTAAATGCCTACTTTTGCACTGAGAGCACTTTTGTATTTTATTTTTTGGCCTTTGGTGTATAGTAAGTTTTAACATCATTAATTTTATAATTAGTATAAGTATAAACAAATTACGCTTATCCATAAAATTTATTGCTGGAAAGCAATATTTTTGCTGAAAGCAAAAAATTATTGCTGAAAGCAGTGTTGGAGTTTGTCCCTTTTCCAACTGGGGAAACAAGCTGAAATGAGTGATAGAAAAGAAAACAAACAAACAAACAAACAAAAAAGAGACAAAAAAATTGCAAATTACATTTGAAGACTGAGAAATCTTTCAGATACCTGTCTCAATTTTGCACTGCTGATGGACATGGAGACCCACATTCATCTGGTTTGGACCAGAGCACCCTGGTCACAAGTTTGTCTCTTAAGATCACCTCTAGAAAACCCAGATACAACTTTATGCCCAGACAAGCTACAGTCAATTGGGAAGGCCCTGACCAACAACCACAGATATGAAATAGAAAAGTTTACTTGGTTTTGCAGTAGGCCACCACACACATGATGCCAACTACTAGAAGAGCAATGCAAATGCCAGTTATGGTCAGCACCCGTTTCTGGTACAGTTCCTCAGCTTCTAGAAAGGGACAAAAACAGAGAAAGTCACAACATGGAGGATGGCCAGGCAAGGAGCACGCAGTCAACAGCTGTCATGCTACAAACCACTGCACAGATTCACACAGCCACACTGAGACACAGCCACCACACTTCAGGCAGACTCATTATTGACTACAAGGAGAACACGACTACACCACAAACTATTAACACAATACTGAGGAAGAGAACAATTACAGAATTACAGTAAAAAGTCTTTTTTTTTTCTTTTTTAAGCCAACAAGAATAATATCTAAGAAACAACTCTTAGTTGACAAACACAGCATTTGCTGGAAATAAAAATGCAGTGTGGTAAGGTAATAACATGATTTTGCAAATGCTTTGGAAGTTTTGCAAAGACAGCTGGAATGAAAGCCATTTTTACAGGTCTTATGAGACATTTTTTTTCTTGTTACCTTTTTTTGGATTGTTTTTATATCCAATATCCCTCTGGTCCCATATAATTTTATATCTCAGCTGTCTTTACAGGAGAAATTTCAAAATACTCTTCTACATTTGAGATATGAGCTTGGCTTGTAATTATATCACCAATGGAAATGGAGATAAGTTTTGAGCTCTGGTCATAAAATTCAGACTCTTTCTCCAGTGTTCCTCCTAAAACACAGCAATATCAACAACCAGCAGTGCCTTGTGTGAGAGAAATGCAGAGTTCCAACTTGTATCCCTTTGTGACCAACAAAGGAACTCTCTATCTAGGTGGCAGCTTGCTCAGTGATGACAACTTGTTGCCGATCTCATTCATTGGAGATACTTCACTATTATAAAGGTGCTGGTAGCACTGCTAATGTTTGGGCTGGAGCTACTGATGCTTTCCAGCCTTGCTCATGCTTGGCAGAGAGCGCTGCTGAGTGCTCTGCTGGGGAAATGTTATGTAATGAACTCTCAGTCTGTGTTGACACTTTACAGATGTGGATTTGTGTTCCTGCTGTTAGGACAAAAATGGATGCCTATCTTTACTCAAGTCTTATTTTTGATTAAGTAGACAGATCAATAGTGATCTGCAATATCGACTACAGTCAGAATACCATCAGGTGATTAAAAATAAATGAATGAATTAAAGCTGCACAGCTTTGCACTACCTTTGGGATAAATGGCAGCATTATTCCTGCTGGAAGGTACTTGCATCTGGCTGGTACAGAGGTGCAAAATGGTCTCTCACATATGCTGTATGTCTCTGTCCAAATGATGTGCTGTCATAAAAGACATGCCAGGTCAGGGGAAAATATTCCTTATTGAACAGGGAGCAGTCTTCCCTCCAATGTGTCTCCTGAGCTTGTCTAGTTTTGTTTTAAAGTTGCTGTGAGCAAGCGGCAAATACCCCATGTAACGAACCAAAACGCAAAAAGAAATTTTTATTTCTCTGATACAATGCACCACCGTGGAACAAATTTGTCTTACAAGCCAAACCCACTGTAAATCAAACACCAGCAAACAGGTCATGAGCACTGTCAGACAAAATTAATAGCACTAATTATTAACAAAGATGGGAGAAGGGGAGAGAAGACATGAGTGTGGTAAAACTAGGATGCTGCAAAAATGTATTAAAGAAAAATAAATATAACTCCAAGAACGGAAAGTCAAAAAAGGGAAGGAAGAAATGGCAGAAACTCCAACCAAACCAAACTATGACAAAGAAAAAGAGGAAGATGAAATATAAGGAAAGACAGGAAAAAAGGGTAGAGAAGTCAACTACAGGCCTGGCACAGCATGCTTGGAACTGGAAAAAAAAAGAGAGAAGAAATGCTTGGGGACAAAAAAAAGGTTGAAGCAGAGTGTGAAGGGATTTCTCATACAGCATAACTCCTCACCTAGGCTAGTTAGTGGCACTGGATCCCCTTCCCTTTTTTGCCCCTTCTGAAAGCGCTTATTAGTTAGCGATGGAAATGGTGTATTGCGAGGATGTCACAGGAAACAGGAGAATAGTGCTAAGCAATTTAGGGGCTAATTTGAAATGCTTTGAATTATTATTATTCTTTTATTGTCATGCTGTCAGCTGTTAGTTTATGAAAGCAAAATGAATAATGACATATCAACCCGTTTTGTTTTTTTTCTTTGGAGCTTAAGGGAGAGGAAGTAGAAGATTAACAGTGGACACTCTGCTCAGTTTTTATAGTGGAGGAAAAATTGCACTGACTTCAGGAGGCTTGCTGCAGGCTGAGGCTGTTGCAAATGAGCTGGGCAGCTGGCTGGTGATGGCCTGACTGAGTTTGCCAGTGGGCTGAGGCTTGTTGCTTGTGTGTGGGACTTTTCTGGGTGCTCACCCACTGCAGAGGATGGGGGTTGTAGAGAGGGAGCAGGGCTGTGGGTGCTCCTAGCACCAGCAAGTCTGCTGGTACTATAGGTCTTGACGGGCATGGGAAATTAAATTCCTGGGTTTGCTTTCATAGCCTTAGTTCCCTCCTGTGCCCTTTGAAACAAGGCCCTAAGGACAACGCAGCTTGACATGGTGGTGCTGCCATGGCCTCCCTCAAACTCTGGGGCAAGGTCTGCCCAGGAAAGCACATGCACCTGGGCATGTCATGCCCAGCAAACCAGCAAGATTGCACATAAACCTGGCTGTGCTCCTGGCTGAGAGATGACAGCCAGGGCCAAATGGAGGATGCCCTGGTGTTCTGCAGGGGCCAGTGTGGGTGGCAGGGGATGCTGGCAGCTCAGACAAGACTGGAATCCTAGTCAAGTCTCTAGAGATAGGATGGTACCTCAAAGACGAGCCTTGGACTCTCTGCTTAAGGGAAAGAACTCCTGTGAGACTATGCTACATCTTGCCCCAAAACTGCCCTCTGTCTCTGACCAGTGCTAATGTTTATGGAGTTAGTTGATGACACCCAGCTAAATAACACATGCTGATTAAACTATCTTGAAAAAAATTTATAGCAGCCTTGCAGGAAAGTCTGTAAATAATTCTATGTGCAGTGAGATCTTAGGAAAAGATCTTAAATCTTAAAATCTTAGGAAAGATTTTAGCCTGTTAAGTACTAAAAATAATTTCAATAATTTTTTCCCCTACAGAATGCTAGGAAAATCAAATCAACATAAGACTTAAGTCAAGGTATTACATAGGCAGCCTTTAAAATATGCATATTATGTAATTAATTTCACATTACTCTATTTACACATAACTGATGATACATGAGGTCTTAAATTTGCTCTAAGTTTTTTTTCTTAGAGATCTCTGGGGATTTTAAAAAGAATTTCATTCCAAGAGATTGTTCTGCTGATGTAATTTCATATATAAAGCAAAATTTGCATGTCAGCTTTTTAAGGGATTTTATCTTAACTCTTATATGTTAAAGTAGCCATATATCTTCCACTACAATCTAATGTGCATGAGTGGGAATTATTACTAACTTAGGATAATAATAAAAACAAAAATAAGCTGGATTGTGAGTGATTTTTTAAGTTTGGGCTTGTAATGGGCTTCCCACAGTTCACAGCTTAAGCTAATGACATTTTGTGGGGGCATTTTTAATGAGAACATGAACTAAAACTGCCTCACCATCTGTTTTTTTTTCTTTCTT
>VYXF01012771.1:147526-174879 GCA_013397295.1 Polioptila caerulea | reverse complement strand
TTTTTTTTTTTTAATTTACTGGTAATTACAGGAGATTCCAAACAAAAACTGACCTGAATTTCAAGTTAGCTTATTCAAGAAATGCACTATTTGTACCCCTGAATACAAGTAGTCAGATAAGTACAGTCTATTCATGAATAAGACTTAAAAGATCTATTTCTATTATATTTAAAGCTGAAGTGTGCAAATAGTACCCACTGCCAATGTTCTTGTTGAGTTTAGTTTTAGAAATATTGAATGTATTTGCTGTCTTGAGGATCTGGAGTCTAGCTGTAAACTTCTACTTAAATTCCTAAATAACTTTCAGTTCACTTTGAATTTACAGACCTGGAAAGGACGGTATATATGCATATCATTTATTGATATGCACAGGCAACTGATTCAGACATTATGTGTAACCATCTAGATGTGGGTTTAGACATAAAACTTTACTTGAAAATCAGAGCTCAACACTACAAATATGCAGAATTTTAAGTGGCCATAACAGTTTCTCTCTTTTAATACACTAGTGAGACATTTTGCTTAACACTTGCAGTATTTCCAAAAGCTGGCAACCTGAGAAAAAAACTCACCAAAAGCAGATGTCAAAACTAGTCAAAACTGTACAGCAGAAAAAGGAATGTATGCTACATTATGATCACTTCAGTAATTCCTAGAACTCCTTTAGTCTGGAATATCCTACCAATATTACCATTTTACTGAACTGATCTCCACTAACATTTTGACAAGGGTTGTTGTTATAGCTGTATGATCCCTTTTAAAGCATAAAGAAATTGGTTAGGAATTGAGAAGGGGAAGTGGAGAAAAAAAATAAAAAAGGGGTTTATCTCTCAGGGTCTAGAATCTTCAGGCTAAAAGGAATGATTGGTCCATACCCATAAATTCAATCCCAAGATGCTCTGCCAATGCAGAAAGTTGTCAAAAAAAGAAAGAAAAAGGAAAAAGTTTCAGAAAAGAGCAATACACTGTACTTAAAAATAAATTACAAATGAGAATTACAGCTATTCTGTATCTGCACAAGAAACAAGACAAAGGGTGCATGGTTATGTGGGCAGTGCTCAAGTGCACCTTTCTTAGCTATGTGACCAGACCTTCTGCAAGGCTTATACACAAAAATATGTATACCTGGGGCATCTGAGCAGCCACAGTTCAGGAACCATTAACTCTCAAAGCTCTTACTGAGAGGAACAGGGCTGTGGCCTGAGGATGCTGTGTACAATAATGGCTGATTGCTTTCACACAGGAACATGGCAGCAAAGCGATGCTCTACAAAGAGCATTTACCCCTGTAAATGGGTTGTGCATTGCTCTCCCTTCTGGCCCTGCTTCTGTCCCCAGAATGTATACCCTTGCTCTTGAAGGTTGTGACCTGGAGGTGGTTGGCACTGTTTACTCAGCAGTGGGAGTCCTCTGCTTTGCAAATTAACTGCAGCAGGCCTCCAGCTTCTGGAAAATGAGAAGTCAACCCCTTTTCCCTGACTTTGGACTGTGTTGCTTTGGCAGAACAACTTGTTGACCCACTGGATGAACCCTGGGGTGCAGGGTGTGATCCCTTTACACAGATCACATGCCTAAATCAGCACTCCCAGGCTCCAGGACATGTGGGTAAAGAGGAACACAAGAACACAAGCTTCCCCCCAGCAGGTACCCTAGAAAACCCCTCCCATGGTGCCAAACCATAGCCATGGTATTGCCTTTTAATGTTCCTGTGTGCTATGAAATTTAAATCTAATGGTAATTTTCATGGCAAATGGATTTTTTAATGTAGTGTGCACACATGGGGAATGTCAATTCTTTGTTGCCAATCAGTCACATTTTGAGGGTTAAGTAAGATGGAATCCATCCAGGCCTCTTCCTAAAGAGCCAGTATCACATGCCTTCCTGACCTCTGCTAATAATATACATTAGTTGCATAGAAAGCTTGATTAAATCTTCAGTAAAATGAATGACATGCCCATGCATATATATTGCTGTAATTATACTTGCTTATAGGTAAGACACCTAGTTTGAAGGTAATTTAATTTTAGGGAAGTCATTCATATCATGCAGTTTCTATTCCTTATAATTCAATAGGAAGTTGGTATTTAAAATCAGAATATAGTCTGGTTGGAAGGCCTAACAAGAAAACATGCTGAAGAAACATGCATTGCTTATTCAAACCTATATGTTATGTAGCTCTTACTTGTCTCAGTATTCCTAATTATATTCCCTAGATCTGATAAGCAGAACATCCCAACACTTCTCATTTTATAGACAGGTAATTTGTCATATTTTCCTACTTAGCCTGATATTTTTGCACACTTTTTACATGCAGTGTGGCTTCTATTGAATATTTGTCTCTAGGTACTCTAAGGATAAATACAATTAATTATTTTTAACAACTCAGTTTTCATTCTGGTTGTGACTGGGGACACATGACAGTCTTGCAGGAAAAAGTGCTTAGGAAGCAATTTTTTTTCTCTGAAGTTATTTAAAAACGACAACTTGTTGGATATATTGTAGCCTGCTGAGATGCAGGGTCTACATAACAAGAGGATGGTGCTGGGAAATGTGGAACAGAATCCTCCAGAGCTGCGTGCTCTGTTTAGGAGTGGTGTGCCACAGCTGCTGGACACTCAAGACTTTGGGATGGCTGCTGTATGGATTCAGACGGGTGGGTAGCCTGGAGACATGGTGCTGCTCAGTGAGGGGTGAGCACTACCTCAGGTTAGTAGCACCTGGCAAAGAAAGGAGCCATTTGGATCAACTGCAACAGCAGAGAGGTCCCAGAAGACCAGTTTCAATTCAGAAGCACCAGAGTGTCATGTTTCTTTCTGTAGGTAATGAAAACTGCTAAAAATATAAAAATTCTTCTTCATGCAATTTCAGTTGAAAACAAACTCAAACCTCCCAAATTATTACAGAGCAGACCCCCTGTATGTAAGTAATTTCTATTTGAGGGACTGGGATACAGTGTCTTTGTGACATTTAGATTCCACTTTGGATCAAAAATCTGGTTCATTTCAGTACTACTCAGGTTGCAAAACTGGTTTTGAACTTGATGTGTTAAGTCCTCTGGCTCCTGTAAAAATGACAATTGGTTCAAATCTCAGGAGGATGGAAAATTTGTCCTTTCATAATTGAAGTACCCTATCATAGCAATGTTAGCACTTAGTGAACATTAACTGAACAGTTTACAGTGAAAACCTGTCTTTTTAAATATTGTGCCAAAGATGGACAATGTAATTTTTCAAATCTGCTTGTTCATTTAGGAGTCTTGAACTCAGAACATAAAGTGTACAATTTAGGGTGCTGAAAGGCTTTAGAAAATGAAAATTTCAGGTGAGATTGTCTACTACCCTCATACAGATGTGACTACTTGATAAATATGTAGAAAATGATAAATACTGTGGTAGTAGAATAGCTAAAGGCAGACTTTTGAGGACCTGTAGTTTATATGAAAAGGGTGAAAAATTAGGCTATCACACAATAACTGCAGTTTTGGTCATCCTTCTAGAATATCATAGGTTTTCTCTTGCTCCCTTTAATGCCTCAGCCAGGTTTGCCGTGACAATATGAGGCAAAGGCTATTATCATCTAAAAAGGAAATTCCTTCTGCCCCTCTTGGTACTGTCCCTCGTGCTCATCAGGGATGGCAGAGATGAAGTGGACACTGTTGAAACTGGTGTCCCATGCTGAAGGATGGCATGAACCACATTCAGTTGATGCCCAAGAAGGCCTACAGGATGCCCCCAGCCAGTTCTAAATTCACAATTTATATATAATTGTTAATTAATGAAGTAAGCAAGTGCATAGGCCCTTTGGGTGGGGTCCTTGATCCATCTGAGGCATTTGAGAGGACAAAGGGTTTACCTGTAATTAAATTCTAGAGAAGTTTCCTCAATCTTCTATTAATTCATGGCTTTATCACTTTTTTGTCCCAGGGATCATTATGCACAGTGTTGCTATAAGAGTTCTCATGTCTAACTACATGCAAATTACCCCAAACTTTTAATGCTAACTCATTACTTTTGCTCTCCTCCATATGCCTTGATTCCTTGACTTCAAGGGAGTGAATGTGTGAATGTTCAGACAGAAAATATATCTGCCTGGAACTGATGTATTTTTGCAACAATTCATGGTTGCATTCAAGATGCCTTCTGCTGTCTTATAGACCAGTGGTGGACCACAAACCTCAAAGTCAAAGCAGTGACAAAAAAAATCCAGGGTAGCATGCCTGGTAGCAGCTGTGATTGCTGTGCTCAAGGAAAGAACACTACAAGCTCTGCCAGCCAGGCTTGTGAGATGAGTCAAGTTAGCCTTGCACTCTGTCGAAACAGGGCATTTCCAGAATGCCCAGTGGTGCCTTGTTCTGATCTTGCAGAAGGTCCTCAGCCCAGTAACTTCTAAAATACCGACTCCTGGGCAGATTTCTGAAGACAAATTTTCTTTAACAGCCAAATTAAGACAGTAACAGCTCATTGGTAGGCACACTTGGCTTGGAACCCCTCTGACTCTTTCTTTCCAAAAGAAAAAAGAGCCTTCTGAAAGAAATGAAATTAGGTATCTGCATGGTTCACATATACACTTTCATGTCCTACTAGCACTTATGCTATTTAGCATCCCAATTTGCTCTGTACATTTTAAAAGCTGCATCTACAGAACAAAGTTAATCATCCACAACACTTGGTGCAAAATATGAGCTTGGCTTTAAGCCCCAGATGCAGCATTTGTCTTTAGAGAACTCTCATTCTAAGTTCTCTGTTGAAACATATGCTCTGGTCTGCTTTGGGGGTGATAAGGAAAAGTCATATAAATGCTTCCTCACTGACTTTTTTTGTTAAGTATAAACGTGCCCTCAGTGGACCCTTTCCAAAAGTGTAATTTCAAGATCGTAAGCAGTATAAGAAATCAGATGTTGCAGTGCAGATGCAGGGCAGGTGGAAGTGCCAGGGTCTCATAGCCATTGACTGGGGCTCTCAGAGTGGCCTTAGGTAGGTAGGGGTGTGCTCTCCTGCCTCTGTGTTTCAAGGAGGGGAAGTGTTTGACCAATTTAAGTACTGGGTGTAACCCTTGCAGCAAGGCAAGGGCATCTGTGCCTTTTTCATTGAGGCAACTTCAGAAAATCTCAACCTAGTGTCTTTAAAAATCCCAACCAGGGTTAGGAAACTGAAAAACAAAGGATGGAAAACCCATCTAAACTTTCTTTTTCCTAGGTTGAAAAATGAATTTACAATTAACATACAATTCTTCTATAGTTTTCAGATAAAATTCAGCAGCAAACAATGTACCTCACATTTTTTACACCACCTCCTTTTAAATTATTATTCTAAGATCAGAAAATCTTAACTGCAGTTTTCACCACAATCCACAGAAAAGGCCACATATATCTAATATTTGGTGAACAAATAGTGTAACAGCATAAAAATTTTTAAAGCCATCATTACCAGAGGCATTTAAATATGACTCACACTAATAAGGCTTCTAAAACAGGGCATAAAATGCACATTCTAGTGCTGGAAGGCCTGGTCCCTAGTCAGCACTCTGGGGATTTATGTGGGGAGCTTCCATGACGGAGAGTGTGAATTAGGTATGGATGTTTTTCATCCATCAGTAAAAGAGAAAACTTGTGCATCTCTTCAGGCTCCAAAACGTCCAGCACATATTTACAGCTTTTTGTCCTATATACCAATGGAAATGAAATTAAGCTGGCCTATAGTCTTTCTGTGCTGGCAAGTAATCCATCAAAACCCCAGTTTTTCTAAAATACTGCTTTTAGATCACAGGACATTCTAATGCCAGGAACAATTGCATGTAAGTAGTACACATGCATTTAAATGTAAGATCTAAGCAATTTTCTTGTATGTTACCTTTGACTTTGCTATAGCCAATGAGAGAAAATAAATATAGAGTGTACCTTCTGCTATATCCTGGTCAAGTTATAATAATTAGCCCATTCCTCCATGGGAAACCTTATGGGATGTGACTACAGTGCTCATTCTAGCACTCTGTGTGAGTGTTTGATACTTTCATTTGGCCAATTAATCTTTGATCTCATGCACCTGTTACTCACAATATACCCAAAACATGTTAGACCCTACTGGTAAACTAATCTCTCCTCCTTTTTCTTTTTCTTTTTCTTTCTGTGCTCTTTCTTCTGAAGCTTGGGCAAGCAGGAGAAAGAACATTTTGATCCTGTTCGGCAGGTGCTCTATAGAAACAATGTAAGCACTTCAATTACCTTTAACCTCTAGTTCCAAATGCAAATCTCATATATAAGTAGAGGACTAGCAACCCATCCTTTGTCTGAGGGAGTGCTGGTCTTTATCATGACTCATAAGCTTTTTGTGGCAAATAAAATGGGAGACTTTCAAAATGTCATTTTTGTACTTTTTCTGCTTGATGTCAGCAGGGAGTCCATATCACACATTCAGAGTTAATTTCACAGCATTCCTAAATCTTGCATTTCCCCACACCCTCAATGCCAAACAGTTTCAGGATTGCTTTCTCTTATAATTTGCAATTGCTTTTTGTTATAATTTTCATGCAACAGGCAGAGACAATCAATATTAGGCCATAGGCAACAAATCTAGTTACAGATTAAAAAAAAAAAAAAATCGGAGGAAAGATGCAGCAACAAGAAAGCAGCACCGACTGAGCATGCTTCTACTGCGGCACAGACAGAAAAGTAGTGGACGTACTGTAGAAGCTGGCCATTACGTAGTTTTGGCAGCGATCACCAGTAAATTCATTTGGGCACCTGAGAGGAAAAACAAACAAAAAAAATGGTAGAGAAAAAAACAGAGAAAAGAGAAGAGGTGAATATATGCTAAGAAAGAAGCTCCTTCAGTGTGAACTGATATGACTTGGTGGGTTCACTTTCAGAAACTGAATCTCGGTTTAGCGTGTCAAAATAGCTCAGGATGTTGAGAGCAAGTCATTTGCTCTGTGGAAATGTAAAGAAATCCCCCCTGCAAAACCAGCCAAAACCAAACCAATCCAGATCAAAGTGTGTTTCAAGATCTGAGACAGAAATTCACCATTCCAGAGACCCAGATTGGTTTTAGGATGCTCTTTCCACAAGGCAGCAAGGACACAAGATCTGTACATACTCATCTCCATGAGTTTGGTCTTTTAGGGTTGCACTTTACAGCAGTCTCCCAAACAGGAAAACTGCCAGAGTGTGCAAAACAAATGCATCTGTGAATGAATGGAAAGATCAAAAATCACACAAACAAGAAATATTTTGGAGGTCAATAATGCCATGGCGTACAGATTGTACTTCAGAAAATCAGGTCATAAATTAGTGAGTAAAGAGGCCGGTTCCAGCTGAACTGTGAAAACACCAAGTACTATTGATTTTGTTGCTGTAGTTGGGGAAGAAAGCAAAGTTCAGATTATTTTAACATACTTTCTTGGTTTTGGATTTTCATGGGCAGAGTTTCAGTACATCTTGCTCCAGTGAATCCAGGTTGGCACCTAAAGGGCAAAAACGTGATAAGCAATAGTACACCAAAACCACTGCACTAACAGACTTACATCTGCTGGTCTATGGAGTGCGAGTGCATTACGTGACCTCCTGGTTTGGGTGTTAGTGAAAATTGATCAGCAGAGAGGCAAGAAAGGGTAACCTTTCCAGAAGATAAAACCGCAAAATTTACAGCAAAAATCCATCTGAGAAAAAAATTTTTTTGCTTGTCTCTTTTGAAAAAGAAAGAAGAATTATGGCTAGCAAAAATGCGTACCAGCTCACTGCTTATTCCATCTCATGAAGGGACCAGATTGGGTTCTTTTTTGAAATTTGCAATGCAGTGCACAACAACAATTTACACTGTTGCTTTCATTAGTCACATAAAATCTATGAAACTACCATGATTTCCCT
The DNA here is from genome assembly GCA_013397295.1 of Polioptila caerulea. Taxonomy (NCBI): domain Eukaryota; kingdom Metazoa; phylum Chordata; class Aves; order Passeriformes; family Certhiidae; genus Polioptila; species Polioptila caerulea. The sequence goes on along the minus strand of VYXF01012771.1, from coordinate 167,019 downwards.
ATTTCAGTGATGGCATGATGTGTCTTCTGGTAATTTGCTTTGAGGAGGAATAGTTAGTACAGCAATCACTGAAAAGCCACAAAAATCCAAAAAGCGAGAACACGAAGTCGAACTCAAAGGGAAGTATATTCAACATGGCTCACAAAAAGATAAAATGTCAGTCCAGGTAATAAGTAAAATGAGAGGGCAGAAGTGCTCTCAAGATTTGCAGACCTGGAGTTGTCTGTCCTTCCAGTTCATAAGCTCTTCTGCAGAAAACTTCAGTGCAGCTTCCTCCTTGACCATAAAGAAGGAATTTCTCTTCTATGATTTGCCCATCTTTTCTGCTGCTCCCTATCAATTCTTCCTTCACCTTCATTCTCCATGCTGGGGCAGGGCTCAGGCTCCCAAAATATCACCATAGCAGTGCAGGCTTCCTGTACTGGATACTTAAGTGTGAATGACTGTCCACCACACTAAGGATCTATAGATTTCAACCTTTGCTCTTTCTCCTTCTTCTCTCTGCTCTTACTCAGCATGTAACCTGAAATTACCTGCCTGCTCCTGTGAACACATTTCAGTTGCCTTGCCAGTCTTTGTGATGCTCTCCATGAGTTTGCAGTGGTGCAAGAATCTCCCATTCTTTTTCCTCCTGCTGATTACATGGTGCTAGTCTCTTTTTCAAATTTCTTCATTCTTTAATTGGCAGGTGCTAAAAATCTGTCTTATTTGCAAATACTTGTTGGTCAGGAGAATCCTCCATCTCTTCTATCCATCTGAGTTTCATGTATGCTGAAAGCTGTCCCAATATTTTAAATTCTGCTTTTTGCCTCTAGCCCTAAAAAACAGTGATGCTGCCCTTGCACAAGTGAGACTTTCAGAAAATCCCTTACTAACATCATGTTTAAACAAACCATGAAGGAAGGATATTTGTGTAATAAAGGTATATTTTTAGGATCTGCAGATGATTCTTTGGACCTGATTTGCTGTAATGATATATTTGTTTATTGAGGAAGAGAGCTTAAATTCTTCAGAGCCAAAGTCACCTCTTTTGGTAAATACTTAGTGTGGAGAGATCCCAGTCTCTACAGATATATTCAATTGAGAAAAATGGAACAAGGGTAACTCTGTCTTTAGAAGATGCTTTTGCTGGGCATGACAGAAGACTTTTTGCACCTTTGAGAGGAGGCAAAATGCTTTTGATAGAAAGCATTTTGATTCTGTGTTACTGAATCAAGAATAAAAATATTTTGCACTACTGACATTTTTAAATGGCTGTCCCTGGAAAGCTGGCATTTGCATGTGCTTGGCTTTCAGTCCACAGGGACCTTTACATCTTTCTCATCAGGCTCAACCCTAAAAATTCCCAAGGAACATGATTGAAAGCCTCATGTTTCCCTCCTGCCACTGGCTGCTGATGGTTGCTTGCTTTGTCTGTACTTGTTTTCAGATGTTGCTGCAGCTGTGGAGGTGATGAAAACAACTTGAGCACTGGTATAGACAATGCTGAAATCACTTCCAGACCAAGCAGGGTCAGCCCTGTTGAGATGGTGCCGGAAACAGTTCAGGTGTGTTTATACTTGCTCTGAAACCATTGTCAGCAAATGGGCTGCAGCACCTGCCCTTGATAATGAGCCCAGGGTGGGCCAGCTGAGAGGAAAGCAGAGATAAGCCTGTCCACTTATGATGATGTGTGAATACTAAAGGTATTTTATTGCTCAGATGTGCACTGCAGCACTGTTTCCAGTATACTTTGGAAGGTTGTTTCCTGTAGACCATACTTTTACAGTCAGCTTGCAATGGTGTCCTTTCCAAAACACCTTGCCCTAGTCAAAGTTTTCAGACATTCTTTCTTGTTGTGACTTTTTTCCCTAGATCGTTATCTGTGTACTATTTTCCTTTCCAAGTAGCAAAAGTTGAGGTCATACTTAGAGCAAAATGTGTATGTTTGTGCTGTGAAAGCCTTAAAATTTCCTTTCTGCCTTAAAAATGCTACCTGGACAACTTATTTCTTGTATTAACTGGGTAAAACCAAAATACTGAACCACATAGAATAATTGCTTTTTTCCCTCTACACATTTCAAAGAGCAGCATTTGCACGTGTTCAGTGGACACTTCTCAGAACACTGAACACATATCATCAGACTGTTTTTCATCAGGACAGGAATGGCTGAATGGTTCAGGAACTCATATTTCCATTTCATTCACTGCCTACCAACAAATGCATTGTGGGAGATAATGTTTCTTCCCCCATAGGAAGTACAGTACTTAGTAACCCATTTCATTGCCTAAGTCAGAACTAGTATTTCTATCCTTGTCTCTTGGATGAATACTTCTGAAACTTCCGCTTGCAAACTTGCTGGTTTGAAGAAACTTCTGCCCACTTCTATTCTACAAAGGCCTTTACATGAAGACAGGTATAGAAAATGGCTATGTCATTAAAAAGTACATAATTCACTCTTTTGCTGTTAAGAAAAGCAGTAGCACACTTCTGTTAAGACAGTAGCATTATTTTCGTCCAATGAAATTCCATCGTAAATTTCATTTCTTCAGTAATAACAAAACCACTAGAAAAGATGACGTCTGCAACTCAGAAATTAATTAGTCAGACTATCAAGACCTTCATGACATGATACTTCAAAAGAACACTCTGAAAGTGTAACAGATCTCATATGCACATTAATTTTTTCAAGTAAGAAGGAAATGCTAAGAATTCTTGTCCTTATTTTGCATTTATTGAAATCTTTTTTCTTCAGTGAACTTGGGAACATGTTTCCAATTGAACAGAAATTAATTAGGAATCTCATTCTCATAGGAAGCCCGTAACATCCAGGCTTCTTAAGTATATGATGTTTTCAAAATGTGACTCATGTTCTTATGAAGCTTCTGAAAATTTATACACAAGTTTATTTAAGTAGCCAAAGCTTCCTATTTCATTTGTCCTATTTTGTGACTGTTTTACTCAGTCTTGGGCCCTACCTAAAATACATATGGGGAAATACATTCTACCACAGATGTAGCTGTACAATGCTTTACTAAGTCTTCACAAATTTCTTAAGCATTTCACATGGTTACCCCTTGAAAGCAGGGAATTTTCTTGAAGTTCACACCAGTATCCAGAAGAGCAAGATCTGATCCTGTCCAGATCATCATTTATAAAGTACTAAGTATTTTATAAAATATTTTTTTAATATATAGCCAGATTTTAACTGAAGATTAATTTAAGATTTTTTTTTTAAATAGAATACGGGATTTACAAAACCAGAGATTACTTGGAAAATTCCATGGTTGTTTTGAATCTGAGTCATGTTTTTTTGGTTAGGGATAAAACCAATTTAGAATGATATGGCTCATGCTTTAAAAATGTTGTTTTTGCTCTCAACAGATGGACCATATGGAAAAATGTGAACTTGCTACTGAGGCAGAAATATGAAGAGCAAGTACCATATTTCAAGCATTCTGTTTCCACAAACATGTTCTGGGACTAGATTTGTTTTCTTAGAACAATGAAGACAATGGTGGTTAGATACCTATTTTAGACAACTAGAATGTTAGAATAAAAGTGGACATCTTTATTTTTAAAGAGGTAAGAAGAAAACTCTATTTTGTCCCTTCAGTTTCCCAGTACACCCATTTTCAATTATTCACTTTTATTTCTTACGTATCTGTATTGCATAGTTTTACTACACGACATAAAATTTTTGTTCTGGCAAGTATTAGAGGGCATAGCAAATGACCCTACAAGATAGTGGTGGCCCTGACTGTTCTCAGGGTAAGAATCCTTCTCCACTGCCTTATTATAAATGAGATTCACTCTGTCTAGGTTTACAGCTCTGATGCTTTTTCCAAATAGGTCTTGGACCACCCAGGCGGAGGCACATCTGCCAAATCTAGGAATTGGCTTTTCCTTGAAACACAGCCCCAGAATTAAAGGTTATTTCTACAATAGGGAAAAATAGACCCCACTTTTAAAAAAACGTCTCCAAGACATTTTATTAAAAAATTAGCAAGTCTATAACATCACTACAGAACATACACAGATGTCTGAATGAAAATAAAGATGTCCCCATACCAGTGAAGATGGGATACCTCTGAAAGTACCGAGACAATATTAATGATTAGCAAGTCAGCTCAATGCTCAGCTCTGTCATTCACTGGAGTTTTCTGAACAGTGTTTGGATAGGAAATTGAAACACACAGGCTCTTATACATGCTCTGGAGACTCACAGCAAACTGCTCATCTTGAATACTGGCTTACAACAACAATGTAAATTTAACACAAATCTTTCTTTCTCTTTCTCTAAAAAGAATCAAACCCACAGCACATATAACTTTTCCATATTTGCCTTAGCTAAAAATGATCCTAAAATTCATTAGATCCTGGAACATTCATTGCTTTCAGCAGCACAGTAATGCATGAAAATCCAAAGCAAAACAAAGCCCATGATGTGCAGGTAACCCCTTTCTACAAACAGAAAAGAAAACTTACAGGTAAACCAGAACTTTGTGAAATTTGGTGGGGATTTGATGGCTTTTGTTTGTTTGTTCTCCTTTAAAGAAAACCAAAACAACAAAAAACCAAACAAAAAACCCAACAAAGACAAGCAGTCAATTTCTTCCTGGCTTAATGAAAGCATAGCAGACCTTCACGAAACTCACCTACCAAAGTTATCTTTACAATTAGTGTTTTTTAATTTTTAGTCATAGGAGATTGAAAAATTATGCAGCTACAGCAGATGACAGTCTTCACCAGCCATTATCTCTTTGTCTGAAAAACAGTAATATCCTCACAAAAGTGCACCATTTTCACTCAGCCCTCTTAGGCACCAAGGATTTTCCCAAGGTTTAAATGCCGAGTTTGCTTTCAAGCTAGCATGAAGAAGTCCCTATGACTAGTTCATCTTCAGGGGTAAAAGCCACATTCTCCCAGACAGGAGGTAAATTCTTGTGCTGCAGCTCTTCATGGGTGTTCTCTGATACAAGGAACCATTGCAGCATACCAATAGAGCACAAACAGGACCTGAAAAAGGTGCACAAGCACCCCTCTAAACTAAACTCATATGAATCAAGACAGGCACACAAAATAGTAACCTCCACCATGACCATGACATTCATTGTTTTTTATGCAATCAAACACAACAACAGTTGTGAATCCAGTCTCACCAGAAACTGTTCAGTTACTACATCAGACAATTAAAATAACGGTTTCTTCTATGCAAGGTATAATATTCAATGCAGTTTTCCACACCCATTTTTTTTCTTTTCTAAATTTTGAATATTAATTTACAGTGTTTCATTATTTCTAACGTAAGGCTCAAGTTGTGTTACTTTGTGCTATATAAACACCAATAGAAGACGCTGTGCCTCTATCATGTAGAAATACCTCCCAGTTAGCCTCTGCTATGTTTCACATGCCTCTGTAGAACACAGAGGTCATTCTTGGCATTCTTTCCACATCCACATGGTTAAAAAATGAAGAAATGCAAGTTCAGATGAAGATATTTTTCAGGTGCTCCTTTAAAGAAAAAAGCATTTGTGAAAGGTGATGGCTCCAATGAAAGAAGTAAGTAGGATTTCTTACCTGCACAGGTATCTCGGGGGGTTTGGGAGGTCTTTAACCATGTAACACTCTCCCCCATTTACACAGAAGGCTTTCTGCTTTATGTCACATTTTGTGAGATGACTTGTCCCAGTTGTAGATGTGGAAGTGGCTGGAAAAGATAAGAATGAAAACACAGATCAGAGGCTGTTTTTCTTTCTGACTGGTAAGTATACTTGTACGCGAGGGAAGAAGTAAGGCTAGGGAGGATCTGGCAAGTCCTTGGAGCTCTCTATCTGCTGCTACCACAAGCACTAATCACTTGACCTTGTATTTTGCTGATTGCCAGAGAGAGTGGAGTTTAAATACACACCTCAGAGATACACAACCCAACACTCAGCCTGGGAGGAAGTGAGGGCTTTCACAGCCTTGTCCATCAAGTGGCCTAAAATTTTTGCAACACTCATACATGTTTCATTTAAAATGTGTAGCTTATGTGCAGTAACTTTTATTGCAGTAATTGCATTCAAGTGATTTTGGGTTGTGACAGTCATTACAGATTGCTGATACGGTGTCCAATAAAATTAGGTCCTGGATTATAGTTCCTCCTAGTATTGCTTGAAGCAGGTATTTTTCAGTGAAGCTTAACCTGAGGCCCTGTGCTTATTCAAGACCTCAGTCCAGCCACTTCCTTCTCCCCTAGGACAGGGCGAATGTCTGAATGCTGAGTGTATCTTTCCTTGCTCATAAACGAGAGCTGTGGCTGCCCTCCTCTGTAGGAGGAAGAGAATGGGGAGGTTGGAGATTTCTGGAGGTTTTGTTCCTCCCTGTGCAAGTAAAATTGCCACCATTTTTTCCAGAGGGATCTTTGATCCGGAGGCCAGCCTAGCATCTCCTGCTGTTGGTCTCATCTGCATGAGATGAGCATGATGTTTTGGGCTACCAATGCTGCTAAACACCATTGGGCGTATAAATTGCTATTAAATGAAGGTATCACCCAGACCGCAGTGTTTTGTAGCTTACTCCTGCTGCATTTAGGGAATACCTAGAGAAGGCAGGAGCATTGTTTATTTAGCAACCTTTAGGGAAGTTGCCAGTGAAGGATAAGTAATCGCAGCCTTAGGATTTGCCAATGCAATTTCTTTTGGGGATATGCTTTTCATAAGCTCACAAAAAGCAACTCAACTTATCCCGTCAAGGAGAGGGATAAGCCCCTTTGGTGGTGACTGTCCACATTGACTGTAGGTGAAGCTTAAACTGTTGACAATATGCCCATAAATTTTAAATGGCTAAAACTAACAAGTGACTACCTGCAAACTGTACAAAGTGAGGGAGATTCTTGCATGGTATTTGTTTATTTCCAGACATACAGAACTTAGGAATTTTGTTACTGTGATCAAAAAAATCCCAATATTTTTGTTTCTGAAAGACAGTTTGTACCCTGAGGTGAAACAATGCAATTAACTATTGATTGATTTCACTGGAGTTGACTAGAAAGCTGCAAACACCTACAGAAAAGTTGTCTGATATTTGAAACCTTTTTTAACACAGAGGCACCAAAGGGGCATGCTTATGATAGGTGACGTGTAACATTTTACCATTTCCTACACACACAGAGTCTGAAGAAAACATGATTTTAGCAGATCAACTATGAGCAAATACCACTTATGCATTTTAAATATAGTATGATATAGTCCCCGTCACATTTCATTTTTATGCATTTCCCATTCTCTTCCAGGTAAACACATTTTTAGCACTCAGTACTTAGAAGAGTACAGCACCTTGACTTCTCTTTCTTGCATGCTGCCTTGCTTGTATGGGGTGGTCTCCTCAAACAGGCCAGGAAAAACCAGCCTGTGACCTCCTCCAAAACTGAAGCTCCCTCCTGCTTCTCACTTGCATCCACACATTGTGTCACATCTCCACAGATCCTGATTTTAACTGGGGCCTCTTAGTGTTAATGAAATGCAAACATGAAGTACAGATTCCTCTTAATAACACATTCCTTTTTCCTGGCCCCTCGAAGCATGATTTATATCCTCTCAGACCAGGATAAATTTATGTCTGGTCTAGGGGCAGGAAAAGGGGTCATGTTTAAAGAGTAGTCTGACACTCTTTCAGCTAGCCCCAGTTCAAACAGGACTTTGCACCCAATGTTGACAAAAGGCTGGCCTACAGACTGCCACCCGCTCAGCAGTAAATGGTCCTCTAAATTTGATGTCAGAGGCTTGACCACCATCCTTGAGGACGTCCCCTCCCTTAGGATGGGGAGATTTGCCTTGTAGAAGCGCCTTTCCTTCTCTGCTGCTTTGAAAGGAGCCTGGATTAATGTCGTAAAGGAGATGCCTGACATGACAGGCTGTCTCATACCGTGTCCTAGGATGTAACAATGTATGTGAACAAATTCCATCTCTATAGTTAGTGCATACTTTGAAGCCTTTGTGAGCCTCAAAATGCAAAAAAATATGAAGCTTATTGCTGCTGATAACCTAACCAGTCTTTAATAAAGTTAAAGGACACACTTCAATCTGTGAACCAAATACTCTCAGGATGTCACTGAGCTCAGAAAGCTAGTGCATTAATTTGGAAGTGGAAAAAAGCAATATTGTCTGCAACATTTTTTTAAAAAACCAAAGACCATTTTTCTACCCTGCTGGCTAATGTAATGTTTTAGATTGAATAATGAAGGTAGATATAGTAAGAAGTGGATTTGTAGCTGTCTGTAATTGTTTTCTTAATCTCACTTACTTGCTTTTTCTTTAAGCAAAAGCTCAATCAAAACCATGGACTTTTAAAGTTAACAGTGATTTCCCAGCTGATATAAGAGAGATTTGGACAGCAGCAATTGCCCTGAACTGATTACTAGAGATGGGAATAATCTGCAGCTCTCAGAGAAATCTCATGAGGCACAGGCTTCACACATAATTGTGAGGAGTATATTTACCCATGTTTTGGGCATCACATATTCAAAACTGTTGTATAAATCTTGCACAAGAATTTTTTCTGCATTACTGATCTGCTGGCACCATAGTCTCTGTCTGCCTGAGCTTTGTAATGGGTTGAGGGGAGGAAAAAACTCCATGGGGAGTTAGTTCTGATAATAATTTTTCTTTGCAAAGTATGCATAGTTTTTATGGCATACGGCCAGTATTCAGTGTATGCACTGAAAGTGTACTTTGCCAATTAAATACAAGAAACACTAACTATGGGTTTGGGTTTCACTTAAAGCCACATAACGGAAGAAATGTGGTGTTTGGGAGCAGGTGTTCATCAGAGTCCATTTCATACAGTCTATAACTAGCCCCAAAATATGACCCTTCTATACATCTCTAGCAGATATGGTCTTGGAAGATGTTTAGTGGGAATGACCAGCAGTGACGAGGTAAAGCACACAGCTGTAGGATATGTGTCTGTGCATTGTTACTTCTCCACCTAGTAAAAATTTGTACCTACTTTCTTTCTTGTAATGTGTTCTTCAGCTATACAAGCACAGAGAGAAAAGCTGTTTTGTTCTATAGTCCTATACCAAACACTAGCTTACTGAAGGACTGAGTTACACACATTACAGGTAAGTCACATTTTGAAAATATCATGCATGAGATAATATCTGAAAACACTGCATAGTCTACCTTCCCCTCTCTTTCCCTGAAGGCAGAAACACCATATTTGAAAAAGCAGCTGCAGGCAGTGTGAACAAGGTCACTACTTGTAAAGCAAATATTCATATGGCACTGAAAAACAACGAGATCACCTCTCATCCATGGGAATTGCCTAAAGACATTAACAAGAAGAAAAAGAGAAGCTATTCCATTTTACAAAAGCAGTTCTCTAAAAGGCGAATTTCTGTTGTAAAACAGCCTTAGGTTCATTTCATGTCAAGCTGACAAAAATTCATGTAGTGCTATTCTTACCTCGGGAATCTCTGACCCTTTTTTTCTGGTCTGAAACAGAAAAATGCATTCTCTTTCTCTTTCTTGCTTTCCAAAAAACCCTCTGATGTTTAGTGGCTACAGCACCAAGACTCCCAGACCCTGCACAGATGAGACAGTCCACCGAGAGGAGCACTAAAGGATCTCACTCAATTCAGACTAAGAGGAAAGAGCTTTGCAACCTAAACAGAATAGTATCCATGCCTGTTTGAGTTTCTGCAAGTGTGGTGTAAAATCAGAGGGCACACTCAAAGTCATGCAAGGTAGCTGGTGAGATGCTTATGATTCAATGGAGGTAAGGTGGCATCTGCAGCACAAAGGAAAGTTTGACATTCTCACTGGAATGCCACTTACTGGAGGTAAATATGCTACCTTATTGAGCTGCAGACAGACACCTTTCCAGTCTCCTTTTGTGAACCTGTGACTCATGCTGGTGGAGAGAAAGGGACCTGTGTGGAGTGAAGGATGGACCAAGGGAGAGAAGGAGGTGGTGAGGGAGCACACACAAACAAGTTTTGGGGCGACATATTGTCTGCTACCAGTTGAAAGCCAGTTTTACTAATTTATATTCCTACACTTGAAGTTCATTAATTTCTTTGAAAGCACAGTCCAGCTCCCTCTTGACTTGCTGATGTGCAGTTTAGAGATGCACATCCCTGATCTGTAGGGTACATTGATTTCCTGAGTAACCTTGGCTGTAGCACTTAATTCCTCTGTATCTCCATGAAACCACCTTCATTTTCTTCCCACTGAGTACTGAGCCTCTTCAACTCACTCTGACTTCCCTGATGAATCCAACATGCAAGGTACTTACAGTACATAAAATCTTGGCATTTCTGTACTGCACTGAATGAGGAGAGCTGCTGGTTCCAGTGTAACTGCAGCAGAAGCTATATGGGTATTTCCAAGGAGAAGAGAAGCCAAAAACTGAGAGCAATCAAAAATTAGCCCCTTTCTGAAGAGACAAGACTTTCCATTTTACTAGGTGTGTAAAAAGATGTATTTCATACAGTGCTTCATATTTAATTGTTCCAGACCTGGAACTGCATTCATGTCACTGTGAACACACCAAAGGTTTAAAAAACTACCAACACCAACAGATAAACACCAGAGGAAAAAGGCCTCCAAAACAACCAAGTCTCTATACGTGGCATTTACAGTCTATTTCACGGGGCTGCTCAGATTTTTTCACATTGTTTTTGTGATTTAATACCCTAAACTGGCTGTTCAATCCTGTTAAAATTTTTTTTTTCTCTCTCTTCACAAATAACACACAGTGTAACAGATCCTGGGACCTCCATCGGAGAGGAGGATCTGCTCAGCCAGCAGCTGGAACTGAGTGCTTACAAGTTAGTGGAATTGTTCTCTGGCCCTAAGACACTATTTTCTCACTTTGGCACTATCTCTATAAAGATCAGGGCAGCAAGAAGGAAACAGGAAATCGCCGGGTCTGCAAGATAGAAACTTCAGGAAAGATTGAGAGCACATAAACTCTTGCTGAACCAAGGCGGCATGTCTCTCTTCCCCCTATGACATGGACTCAGTGGTGGTTTCCTTTCACAAATCCAACCTTGGCAAAGCAAAGTAAAAAAAAATAAGAAAAAAAAAAAAAGAAAAACAAAGCACAGACGCTTCAGCTTGCTGCACCACCCGATCACTTCCTCCCCGATAGGCCGGCAGACTGACCCAGTTGGCAGGCGCGCGACTACGAGACCTGCACAGCATCTGGCTCACCACACAGGGTCAAGAGGTGACACATGCTAAACACTGCTGATCAAGAACAATTTTCGTTTGCTTCATCTAACTTTGAGATGGTGGAAAGCATGGGCACAGACATACAAAGTTCACAAATTCTTAGCAAGGAGGTGCAATTACTGCTTACAAAAGAAAGTTTTCAGAAGAAGGGTGGAAAACACAGGCTGTGAAAGAATACTAGTGAATGGAAAGACCTGGTTGAAACTGAGCTTGGAGACAAGGCATACTTTTTCACTGCCATGAAAAATATCAGCTTTCACTTGAGGGTGATGTGATAAGCAAAAGGTCTGTAAGAGCCTTTAGAAAACATTCCCTACCTGGTGAAGGGAGACATGAAAGGTGAAACAAAGGCAGTGAAAGACCACAGCATCCCAAGAGGAAAAATGTGTGTTGCAGGAAGGGACAGAAGGAAAAGAAAAGAAAGGAGGTGGACAGGAAATATGCATAGATTGGACCAATGCAGGAAAAACAGATCTAAGCTCAGGAATGCTAAACTGACAGCCAGACGAGGAAGTGCTTTTACTATTGAGAGACAATCTTGCAAATGCCAGGAATGGGTGGGAGGATCTGAAAATTTAGAGACCTTAGATTAAAGCAGACAGCAGACAAGAAGCTGAATGCAAATGTCATGATACAATGAATGTTATCCAGTGTGGGGTCCTTTGCTGTATTGCAGAACATCCCATCATGTGGAAAAACCTGAGTGGCCAAGTAAACTGTAGGAAAGGATTCCTGGCTCACCTTGTTCTGGAGGCCACAAGGCCTCTTTTCCATGCTCGCTGTGCAGCAAAGTAAAGTGCATAACTCATTGGGCTTGAAGTAATGGGCTGAGTAATGGGCTAAGCCCATGCTAAACAGCCATTAATAAATTTGTTAAGACGTTCTTCATCATGTGTGTCTTACTCCTATGTATCTCACAACTCTTCCACAGAGCTCTGAAAAGTCTCTTCAGGCTGCTGATGGGCAGGTGTAGAAGAGACCATCAAAACTGAAAAGGAGACTTAGAGTAGAGGTGTAGCTTCACAAAGCAAGAGCTGCCTTGGTAGTCCCGTTCCTCCTCTGTTAGTCCTGCTCCCAAGGGAGCCATTGCACACAGAAAACAGCTGTTGGGCAGGTGAGAAGCCACCTTCTGCTGAGTGCCAAGGCATAGATACCAACCTCAGGAGAATCAACTGCACCAAATCACTGGGCAGAACAAGCTTTCCCATTGTTGTCATGACCCTGTCTAATCAATAAGAAAGGTGCTATTGCAACCATCTGCAGCCTGGAGACGGGACTGATCTGATCTATATGGAAATCAAATTGCTAGCAGGTGGACTGGATTCAAGACAGTAAAGCAGAGAACTTGGGCTATTTTCTCAAGTCCCAAATGTCCTGGTTCTGAAAAGAAGTGTGGGGGGCATCCTAATCCAAACAGCATCATTTCTGTATAGAGGAAACCACCACATCCAAGGATTTCAACTCAAGAAGCATTCTCACTTAAAAAGCAGGGAAAAAGAACCTTGACAGAACTGAAGGGACAAACACACTACAACTATGAAGATTATGAAGATAGATTGCTGTCTTTCAAGAAAATATCCAGAGGGAATCAGAACAATATCTTAAGGCCCTGCCAGCTACCCAAATCCATCTGCAGATTTGGCATGGCAGCAAGCTTCCTGAGGAATGAGACAGCAAGCACAGCTGTATTAACACTGCTTTCCCTGCCTTGGGATGCAAACTCTGGATTTTTTTTTTTCTCTATTCCAGTCTATATATGATGCTTTCTGTGAGGGTTGATCATTTAGCTCACTTATGCAGTAACCAACATTCAATTACTATAATAAATAATGGTACAAAATCTAGGTCTGATTAGGTGCAGTTAGATTCAGCTCAGGTAGCAGTGCTGTCTTACTACTCCTGAAAGTTACTGTGGCAGAGGATTGTATTACAGATTCCATCTGGTACCATCAAGTTTGCCCTAACGGCTATGAAGTGATACTGACATAACTATTTCCTTATCACATTGAGTACTGAAATAATTTCATTCCATTATAACATAGTCAGTCAAAATCTATTCTTGTTCCTCTTTCCTCTGAAGGATTTTTCTTATTAATTCCATGTAACCAATTATACTTCTGAAGATCAGTGCAAAATGTCTTTACCTCTTTACTTCTATCTACTCACAGAGAAGCAGAGATAATAAAGACTATTTAGCAGCGCATGAAAGCTTTTTATTACAAATTATGTTTCATATAAATTCAACGTGATAATCCCTGTCATGAATCCTCTTTCAGGAAAGTACTGCAGCGAGAATATACCTAAAAGTGAGCCAATAAGCCCACACAAATTTGAGATTGCACTTAAGCACCTGCTTAATTTATTGTGATATTCACTTCCATGTTTTCCCCTGTGTCTTTATAAAGTTTTTCTGAAGGAGAATAGATTTCAGTACAGTGCCTTTAAGTGCCTTGTTGAAAGCAAAACTTGTCCGCTGAAATACCTAATTTTAAATAATTTTGCAAGAGGAGGCTGTGTTTGCAACCTTTCCTTAAATAATTTTAAATTTCCAGTCCAGGATTCTTAGGAACCCATTAATCTGTCTCCTACTGCATACTCATGCAGTGAAAAACACATAGGTTACTAATTCCACAGTGAAGCAAGCTATCATTGACTTTGAAGCAGGTCTTCAAAGTCATTAAGGACACTTTCCCCCTCCATGCCCTATCCCCAAAGCACAGAAGGCTATCTGTTGCTTTCCTTGTGGCCCTCTGCTTCATGGAGGTGGTCATGAGAGGAAGCCCCTGGAAACATGAGGCGTGAAAGGGTTGTGCTAAACCTGAGGCAATTGAAGCTCAATCTCTTCAACCATCCTGAGATCCCTGGGTGGTGAGGAAGAGCAGAGTAGCAGAGATTAGCTTTTAATACATAATGGTAGCCCTTGTGACAAGCTCTGACACAGACTAGTGTAGAAATAAGCCTTCAGTTCTGAGTTAAAGATACAGAAAAGGCAACTTCTCTAGAAAACACAAAGGGTTGCTCACAGGTTGCCAAATATCTCCTTGATATCTTTGATAAGCAAGCATTACAAGAAAGGATTCCCAATAGACAGGCAGGTATGAAGATAAGCAAAGAACAAGAATGCTTATCAAAGCATTATCACAGTTTCCTTTCTAATGCACTGAATTTATTTGTCAGTTTACTTGGGTATTTGTGTTCCACCAGAGATTTCCAAGGCCTTTGATTTTTTACTTTTTTTAAAAAAACTTTAAATTTCCTGTACAATTCAAAACAAAGTTTTGAAATATAACCTGTAGATAAGAATACAGGCCTTATTCTCTTGCTGTTAAATTATCCCTTAACTTAAAATGTGTCAATCCCCTTGGAAAAAGGTACGATAAAATCTCAGACAGAGCTGCTGGGTCTCTTATTCAGGTTCTGCTAGATGATCCAATCTCCTGTTGTTTTGGGGAGTTGCTCATTGAGACCACAGAGAAAAATCCTCTCTGGGTGGGTGCAGAGGGAAATGTTGACTGTGCTATCTGCCAGCATAGCCATGGGACCCATTGTTTCTGAAAAATACAGAGTTACCACTTCCCTGTTTAGAATTTCTCTCTCCAGAGAAAAGTGGAGAGAGACATTATTAGGTTATGCCTTGCTTATAATAAGATCCTCTGGACTCTGTAAGCAGGGTCCTTTCATTGAAAACTGTCAAAGCACTTAGAATTCTTATCAAAGAAAGAGCTTCCTGTAGCAAGGGAGCCTTTTCTAATTTCCCTCCCCGATTTCCTGCCTGGAGGTATGAAATTGTCACTGTTTGTAGTGCTGCTTGAGAATGAGTGTGTGTGAAGTGGCACTCAGGGAAATCATACTTGTGACAGTAAAAAGACAAACAAGAATGGCCTAGAAAACATCACTAGTAGGGCAAAGCAGGAAGATTTCAAGTTGCCTAGAGTGAAAGAATTTTTTTCCTAACTGTGTGGTGTAGTCCTGGTGGGACTGACACTGAGAGGCTTCAAAGGATTGCGTGATGTGTCAGGAGCAGGCACATTAGCAGGCATCAGCTTGGTGTCCTCAGTGACCCCTGTCCAGGACCTCTGTGAACTGCTGCAGATGGCAGCTGTGAGTGCAGATGAGCAGGTTCTTATACCCAGACCAGTCCTGAGAGACTGCTCTCTTTCCCCTGCCCTCACTCCTGCGACTTCCTCCACTGACTGCATTAAAAAGGTGTGCAGTAATGCACCTTGGGCTCACTGACAAACCTCTGCAGCAAAACTTCAGAAGTTACTGCAAGGGCAGTGGAAAGCTGTCCCTTATATCTGCTGTCAGTTTGGGCTTTAAAAAAATGAAAAGTAGCATATTTGTTCCAACAGAAAGGACTACCTTCTTTCTGTCAACGATACTGTTTGTTCTGATATTATTTTTTTTCACCTGCTAACCTTATTTTATTCAGCTGTTGTTTCTTCATTTAAGCTGTATTCTAGTGTGCTGATACAGTAATGCCATTTAATCAGTTCCTGTTCTCAAGAAACATCAGAGAGGACTATGAAATAAACATGTTACTTTACCAGACAGTTTTTAAATGTTTATGCAAAGGTTGAAGTTTTTTTAACTTAAAAAGAAATACATGATAACAAACATAACTTTATTTTTCTAGCTTCTAAAAACCAGTCTAGTAACAACCATGCAGAAAAATAAAATGTGCTCCTGTTGAGAATAAATGGCACATTTCCTCCAGCAGTTAACTTCTACAATCTGGTTATAAATCTGTCAAAAATAAAATTTATAATGAAATGCTAACAGATTCCAGGCAATTGCTGTGCTAATAGAGCCACTTTCAAACTCATGTGTTCATGCAGATACAGACCTGCAGAACGGATGGATTTATAGGAAAATGATTCAACAGCCTGATCAGGACAAGACAGGCTCCGAGTGAAGAACATGCAGTCCAGATGAACATCATACTTTCTACAGCAAGCAAAGATTTTTGTCCAGCTAAGGGAGAAGATATGGCAACAGTGCATGCAACCACATAGCCCAAAAAACTGCTCTGTTTACACGTGACAGCTGCCTTTCCAGCATAAAGCAAGTTGCTAAGGCAGCCCCATCATTAGTCCTTGCTCTTCAGCTTTAAAAGGGATTCTGTGGTGGTATGGAGCCTCTCATGTACAAGGAAAAGCTGCAAGAACTGGGTTTGCTCAGCCTGGAGATGAGAACGTTTCAGGGTGTCCTAACTGTGGTGTTTCAGTACCTGAAGGGAGCCTACAAGAAAGATAGAGACTCACCTTTTGTCTGCAGACTGGGCCTAATCTTTCAGGTTCCTTGCAGGAAACTGTTCGTGCATGTGGTACCCTACCAATGACTTTCCAAGCACTCCATTTGCTCACAATTTTTTGAGTCATTTTGCATCAAAATTAATATATATTTTCATTGATGTTTAGGTGAGTTTGTCTTTAAATCTTCTTTCAGTCTACAGCTGAACTGTTACAGTTTCTCAACAGCCACATCCATTTTATAGTGCACAAGGTGCACATTTAAGAAAGAAATCTGTGCTAATGGGAACCTTGATTATCAAATATGTCACTGCCTCTTGCAGGTAACTCAGGAAACTGCCATCCACCACCCTGCAAGAGAGACCCCGAGGATTTCCCTCATTGCATTGTTTGTCAGATAGCATTATTCCATGGGTTTCAGACAGCAATTTAACAAAGCCCAAAAGATAACCCAAAGACTGGATGAGACTAGAACACCAGAGCCCAGCAAAACTCAGTGCTCTTTACAGCAAAAAGCAGAATGTCTTTCACATATTATAGTTATTGGGCAGATGTACCAATATAAGGATATAAAGAGAGAGAGAAGCTCCTGAGAGTCTCAAGGACAGGACAGAAATTTTGCACAGATCAGTGAAAAGGGAAGCTACCAACTGTTCAGGGCCAACATCATAGGCAAATACTTGACAGAGACAGCAGTGGAGCTCTCCGGAGGATGCAGAGGATGTAGGCTTTTTTTAAAAAAAATAATGTCTTCTAATAATAGCTAAAACAAGAAGATCAATAGTCAGAGCTGTTTAAAAACATTGAGCCAATCTTAAAAAACTCTGAGTTTAGTTTAGAACAGCAGGATATATATATAAATAATTCACTAGGTATTTTTATTGTCTTGTTGATAAGCCTTTGAGCGTATCTTGTATTGCAATCCAAACAGACTTTCCCCTTTTCCTTTTAAGTGAAAGCTAAAATGTAGCTTGAAGAAGGAAACCAAACGTTGAAAGGATTCTGGTTGCTTTGTGCTGGTTGCACTAATTCAGCATTACACCATAGGCAGGAAAACAATGCAATCCATTGCAAACTGCCTGTAAATATTGCTTTCAAAGGTTCCTTGGCTGCTGTACCAAATAAGGTTGCAGATTGAAGTGCAAGGAGCACATTACCAGTCCGTGAAGGAGAAGGGATTTAGTAATGGCAAATTTTTTTTCACTCTTACAAATCTTGAGAGACGGTTGAGCCTTTTAACAAGGCAGAAGTAGTAACTGGTTGATTTTCTCCAGGGTTGAAATGAGTGTGGGGAAAAGGACTAGGATGCCAGCCTGGCATGTGTGGCAGCCTTGTGGCTGTGCCCAATATCACATCTCTGTCCTGCCAGAGCCACCACTGCTGGCACAAGGCTGCACCTGAGAACTGTGGGAGCTGCTTTTGGGAAGCGGTGCATCCCTCTTCCCTTTCTGCTGTCAGCTCTCTCCTGCAGCCTTCCTTACCAATCTGCAGCCTGCAGAAACTCATAAGCTTCCTGGCACAAAGATCTCAGTAAACATAAATTAAGAACAGCACGTCTAGCCTAAACCTGTATTTTACAGGATGCATTTCCTTGCTGGAAAACACTTCAAGGTCACTGAAGACAAATCAAAATTTGAGTATGTCAGAGCAAAACAGAATGATTTTTCCTTCTTCAGGGTGATTCTCTTACAGCCAAGCAAAGCTGACTTCATGTCTTTTTGAACTTTCCTGTTGTATCAGAGGCCTGTGTCAGCTGTCTGTCTTATTTAACCTTGGTCAGCAGAACACAGATACTGCTGTGGCAGACATTGTTGTCTTCCTCCACTTACTCAACATTGCTTTGTTCCACCAAAGCCGTGTACTTTGTTACTGGCAGCAGCCATATCACGGAGGTAATGAAAGCCCTGGGTTGGTAATATGCCAGTGGTGAGCTAAGTTACATGGCTAGTGCAATCTCTTGCTCTCACAGTGCTGTAGATGTGACCTCTGGATGCCATTAATTTCCATGGCCTTTATGAAACTCACTGAATGGGATGAAATTGCATTTTGCTGTGCAAGGAGTCTGCTTTGAGACAAAAGGGCAAACAGTCCAGGAGAATTGATCTGCCAAAGTCACTTATGACTTGAATGAAATAAGAAACTGATGCCACTGAGGGAGAGGGAAAGGAGACAGAGACATCTTCTCTCTAATGTTTTTGCATGATTTCTCTGCCTTTATTTACATGCACCAATGAAGAGTGGTCCTTGGAGAAGTTTTCTTTAATGCTTTTAATGGGGGAAGCAGCTCTTCAAAATAAATAGTTTAAGACAGTGCTGGCATGAAAATGAGTGAATTTGAGCATCTAGATGAAAATTTTCCGTTTTAGCTAGGGATGAAAACAAAGTTACTAGATTAAAACATTCACACATGGGAAAGGTAAGTCTAAATCAGTGGATCATAGCTCTGACTAAGAGCTGACTAATAGAAAAATGAATTCAAGATAAAAAACTAAGAATAATATGAAATACATTTGCTTAAGTTCCGTTTTTTTCCTTGCTTTGCTCTGTTAGTTTTGTGTGGTCTTGCAGAAATTTACTCTGGCACAGGATCTTCCCTTCATTACTCATGTTGATCTGAAGAAATGTGGATATCAAAGAGATATCCATTAAGAGATGATGCTAGAAAAAATGAAATTAAGAAAACCCTTTCGTGTATTTTGCAAAACTAGAAATAAGCTCAAAGAGCCTGATGAACATATTAAATGATTTTGTGCTTCCAAAAGCAAAAGGAACAATTTTTCGGCTCCTAAGTTTTATTTCCTAACTAGTAATCAAAGCAAAAGAAAAGCTTCGAGAAATCAATGGACAGCAATTATAAAGGAGATAGCGATTTAATATTTTAGAAGGGATTTGAAAGTAAACAATTTGGAAAAGGAGTTGGATCAATGTTTATTTCTCTACTTTCTTGAAAAAGATCAGGAAGACTGACAGTCATCGTTTTTGCTGCAACGAAACAATTTTGTTTATGAATTTGCTATAAATTATGATGAAATACACGAT
>VYXF01012771.1:120205-139112 GCA_013397295.1 Polioptila caerulea | reverse complement strand
TTGGGCCACTTTCCACTTTGTCTACCTCATTACCTTCTCCAAATTCCTCTTTTCTCCTCTCCCTGTCCTCCCCATTGCATTGCTGCAGTCATACTCTCCCATCTGAAACAGAATCACAGAGTTGTAATGTTGGAAAAGACCTGCAAGGTCACAGAGTCCAATCTTGGACTGACCACCACATTGTCAACTGGACCAGAGCACTGAATGCTATGTCCAGTTATTCATTGAACATCTCCTAGGATGGACTCCGTCACANTTTTAACTACAAGCAATATAAGATTGACTCTGATCAGCTTTTTAATCCATCAAGAAATGTGACTGAGAACATCTTTGTATTTGTACTAATGGACAAAGAGAACAGAACCCCCTGTCAATCCTCTCAAGGCCAGTTTTAAAATCACCAGTCTCCCCACATTGTCCGCAAATACTTTGGTACAAACTCCTCACACAGAAAAACTCCTGAGAATTATTCCAAGCCCACTGCTGTTCCTCTAACTTCTTGCTGATTCCCTTTCTGCTCTGCTATTGTAAATGTGAAATGAAACAGGAGGCAGCACTCCAGACTACTGGCGTGCATCACCATTTTGTATTAAGGCATTACATTTTCCGTATAGCTTTCCTATTTAGCTTTCCTATTCTAATTTGTATGTTTCCTAACAACTGCTTGGATCTTTGACCACAGTGATACGTGCAGAAGAGCTCTTTTCATGGTTTTAGAAACAACAACAACAGCAACAACACAACAACAATTACTGAATTACCACTGTACCAAAACAGTGGAATAAACTTTGCATTTCAGAAACATCTATAACACAAATGAAGACTCATCCCTATGGTCCTCCCAACACAAAGTCAGCAGAGAGACAAAAGATAAGAGATTATATGATAGACAGCGGGTCAGTAGCAGAGACAGAGAAAACATTTCGTTATCCTGAGCAAAGACCAGCAGTGTGGCTGAGTGCCTTGATTCTGGCTTTCTCTTTGGGAAATGGATAGTTGAGCTAATGATGCCTTACGTCTTTTGTCCTTTATCACATAAAGCAATCTAACAAAATGGGAAAGGAACCATCACAAAGGACTGTTAGGATCTGTTTCCCCAAGTCTGTTTTCTTGCATCCAGAGGCCTACCTCTCTCATTGTCCCCTCAGAGGCTCTCTTCTTCCTATTTTCTCCCTGTATCATGTATGATTTGCCAGATCTGTTTAATATGAATCAGGAGAAATAACTGTTTCACGAGCTCTGCTCTAAGATCTGCACAGATATGGTCACCCAAGAGACAACAAAACTTTAACTGACCTACTTGTAGCCAAAGTTTAACTTTCAGCAAGGAAATAAGCAATGACTTTGATCCAAAGTTTTCAAGGAAGAAAAAAACGAGAAAACCAAAGATAAAAGTCAGCCAGTTGTTCCTGAAAGACATAATACACTCCACAGTGTATTTTTCAGGGTAGAGGGGAAGGAGGAAATGGGGAGAGCTTAATTCATGTTCCTCATTCCACAGGTCTCATGGGTTTTTTGAGTCTTACAGCTGGTCTGATTTATAAATAGGTATATCTCTCACTTTTTATTTCTTCCTTCTTTGTCATTTTCCTGCTGGCAGATCTGGTCCAAGAATGGCCACTAGACAGGAAATTACTGCAGGCACTTTAATGAACTTTCCTATTGAAGTGACAGTTTTCCAGTTACCAGACTCATGTTGTTGAGCCTGTATGACGCTAAATGAAGAAGAGTCCCTCAATCTCCTCCTTCATCAACTTCCAAAATTGATTTTAGAATAGAAAAATTTCCAGTATTGATATCATTCTCTCTCTTGATTTAAGAAGAGATTGCTTCAAAGTTTCAAAGAAGAAAATTAGCTAAATTTTGGCATCAGAGAGGGAGAAATCTTGCAGCAATAAAGAATATCCTGATAAAATGAGGACAGAGTTTTCTGATGACTGAAAAACTGCCTGCTTCTACTACTAGGGCCTGATTTTCTCCCACTGTGGCTTTCTGTGGGGACTGTTCTCTGTCAGACGTGACACTGAATGCTGCCTAGGGAAGTTTTCAAAATTCGTTAGTGATGCTTTTGCTGGCTCCTCTGAGAAAACTTTCTGCCAACAGGTTTATCTGGATGAGTGGGAGCTGTTCTTTAAAACAGACATTCATTTTTTGTACATGCCTATTCAACAGAAAAAGGTGCATCTGAATGTTGGTTGAACTCCACCTTTTTTTGGGCCACTTTCCACTTTGTCTACCTCATTACCTTCTCCAAATTCCTCTTTTCTCCTCTCCCTGTCCTCCCCATTGCATTGCTGCAGTCATACTCTCCCATCTGAAACAGAATCACAGAGTTGTAATGTTGGAAAAGACCTGCAAGGTCACAGAGTCCAATCTTGGACTGACCACCACATTGTCAACTGGACCAGAGCACTGAATGCTATGTCCAGTTATTCATTGAACATCTCCTAGGATGGACTCCGTCACATCCCTGGACAGTCCATTCCAATGTTAAACAACTCTTTCCATTAAGAAATTCCTCCTGATATCTAGCCTGAACTTCCCCTACTGCAGGTTGAGGCTATGTCTTCTCATCCTGTCTCTGACTGCCTGGGGGAAGAGGCCGACCCACACCTGGCTACACCCTCCTTGCAGGCAGTTGCAGAGAGCAATAAGGTCACCCTTAAACTTCCTTTCCTCCAGGCTAAACAACCCCAGCTCCCTCAGCCACTCTTCATAGGGCTTGTGCTCCAGACCCTTCCCCAGCTCCACTACCCTCTCAGGGCATGCTTCAGCACCTCAATGTCTTCCTTGTAATGAGGGGCCCAGAATTGGACACAGCACTCGAGGTGCAGCCTCACCACTGCTGAGTACAGGGGGACAATCCCTGCCCTGGCCCTGCTGGCCACACTATTGCTGGTACAGGCGAGGATGTCACTGGCATTCTTGGCTCCCTGGGCACAGCTGTGGCTGACCAGCACCCCCAGGTCCTTTTCTGCCAGGCAGCTTTCCAGCCACTCTGCCTCCAGCTCTGCCTGGGGTTGCTGTGACATGAAGACAGGACTGGCACTTGGACTCATTGAATATCTGAGCACTGGCCTTGGCCCATCAATCCAGCATGTCCAGATCCCTCTGCAGAGCCTTCTTGCTGTACATGGGAACGCTTGTCTAACTCTGCACTAGGAACAATTAATGACAACTGCGTTGATGTGCTGTTCTTTCATAGAGGCTGCAGCTCAGTGGGACTTTTTTGGAAGGTCCTAGGAGGAACCTAGTCTTGGCAAACGTCTTGCTGTGTTAGCAGAACAGACACACCTCCTCTCTTGCACAGAAAGTCCCACTGAGATTGCTTTAAAAACTGAAAAACTGCATTAAAAATAAAAAAGGGTTTTGATTAGCTCCAGTGTTTCAGTGGAAGAGGATGATGTGGCCTCTCAGACTCATACTGATGTTCGTACATAAAGATGTATGTGGTTAGGTCTCACTGAACTCAATAGATTACATCAGCATATGAGGCTAGGTATTAGGTTTCCTGCTTTTGAGTGGGGATAGGTTAATTTCTGGTTTTTGCTCCCACAATGTGAAGGGAGAAAACTCATTCTGCTTTCACAAAACTTTTGCTTTATTTCTATTTAATTCTGAATCTATTTAGATAAAGGAAATTTTTTTTGCCAGACTATATCTGGATGAGGGCCCAGTTCACCCAGTGTCCCCTCTCTAGGAGTGGCCAGCATCAGTTGCTTCAGAGGAAGGTGCAAGGTACTCTGTTAAGACTCAGTTACAAAAGAAACAGGCCCCAGGGATAATTTCTTCCTAAATCCTGCTAGTTAGAACTTGGCTTCTGTCCTAATGCCCAAGGATTTATATTCCTTCCAAAATCTCTAATTTATTTTTAACTGTTATGAATCTGGCTAATATTGATTTTCATGTTATGCCTAATCCTGTTTTGAACAGGTCTGCAATCTTTGTTTTCAATTGTATCCTTTGGCAGTGAGTTCCATTAGCTAATTAGTGTATTATATGAAAAAGTACTTCCTTCTATTAGCTTTCCATATTTTTCTGAATAAAAAATTATTTTACTATTTTATGCCGCCTTCCCCTTTTCCTGTTTTCCTCACAAATATCCCACCCAGAGCTGGAGCAAAAGGGAGTGAGACATGTACTCTTGATCCAAGTTGTGCCTGTGGCCCAAAGACAAGTGATGGGTTGGAGAGTACACATCTCCCAGCCAACCCCACACGTAGACAACCCCAAGCAGTCTGCACTATGATGTGTCAGCATCCCAAAAGCAGAGCTTCTTTAAACAGCTTTTAGAGCCACAAATGTCTCTAGATCAAAATTTTTTTAAACTTTATCATAGCAATTTATAATTTCTGATATTTTAGTTCAGACATCTATCTATCTATCTATCTATCTATCTATCTATCTATCTATCTATCTATCTATCTATCTATCTATCTCTCTACCTGTCTATCTATGTCATATAGTCACTGCTTGATTACAGACCAGTGTTCTTTAGGATCAGAATTGGCAAATGCAAGGGTAAAATTTGCTATTAGTCGCTAGCCAGCATTTCTCCTCATTCACTAGCTACACTTTTCTGGAAAAGAGACAGATGACAGTGCCAGTGACATACTTCTTTGGAGATTTTCCATCAAAGAAAACTTCCTTAAATTAAAAGCTTAGTTTTCTGAAAAACCAAACTGAAAAGTCTGCATAAGTAACTTAGGACTTACTCTTCCAATGTTCTTCACATCTCCAAGTATATGACAAGTAAATATTACTTTCCAACACTTCCTGTCACTGTGAAGGTTCTCTCCTGCAGGTACAAAACTGTGAGTTTACCAGTGGCCATCACTCACATGATCTCAGGCTGAATGGGCTCCACTGGCCTCCAAACTATAAAGTTCTATGACTCAGAGATGTCAGTTTGCATTTACTCCAAGACTGCATGGATTGCCCTGCAGCAACAACAGTGTGCTCCTCATGCAATACAGAGGAGTATGCAATACAAAGAGCATTGTAGCATTAGCTTTATCTTTTGCCTTAAAAATCCCCAGAACTGCCTTACACTAAAAATCTGTTCTGGTCACTGTTCTGTCAATTAGGTGTGTCCCACAACCACTTCATACAGATTCTCCTCTCTGTCTTCTAGAAAAAACGTATTTCAGTCCTCCAGGCACATTAATCACTAGCCAATCAAGCAGTTTAACTAATCAAAATCTGGGTCTTACAGATGATGCAATGTAATGAATCAATTTCAGTGTCACTGTGGGCATACCAGGCCACTCCATCATTGTCACCTACTGGACTGGAGGAAGTAAAACTGCTTCATTTTCAGTAACTACTTATTTGAAGGCAGAGAGAAGTGGCATGGATAGCCATTGGTCAGGGAATTGGAGGAAGCCAGCTGTACAGAAAGTGGGAGGCTAGGCATTCTACCTCATGAATGAGTTCTTGGGAGCTCTGGGAGATCACCTAAGCCAAAATACAGGCAAGGTTGAGTGCTGACCTCAAGATTACCACAGTACCTCAAAGAACAAGATGCTCATCAAATGACAACATAACTCAGTGAAGGATGGCACGGAAACAGGAATTGCACTGAACCTTTCCTTTGCAGCTGCTCTCCATACTTAGGCATTGCCTTGTGTTAAAGAACAAATGCTTCACAGCCCTTTTCCTAATAGAGATGACATCTCACAAAGTCATTGCTTGAGATGTCTGGAGTCAAGAACAGGTATATGACCTCACTGCGAAACTGGGTGAAATAGTGGCAGATATTTATCCAGTACTGGGTGTTGCAAAGATAAACAACAAAAGCACAAGTAAAACAAAAGGCAGTGAAAAAGACTTGCACAAGTCCTTACTCAGGGTTAAGGGCAGTTGTGGATTGTAGAAAAGGAAGAATATCTTTTGCACAACTCTCAAATGGTGTGTGTGAGAAAGAGAGGTCTTCCTGTAAAGCCTGTAGAACTGTCTGCATTTGGGACCCTGTACAGCCATAATGCTTTCTGGCAACCTTATGATTTTATCTGGAAGAGAAACTGCTGTGGCTCTCGTGAGCTGGTCAAGGACTCCAAAGAACATCTTGAAGAACCTATACATTCTAGAAATTGCAGTACCTGGGAGGAAGCTATGCATACCTCCAAGAACAGTGCCCAGCCATAGCTAGGGATCTGCCTACTTGTGTGAGGCTGCCTCCCTCTTTGTGTTACCAGAAGGACAGCGCCAAAATTTCTGAACACATTCTGCCTCTCCTGCTCTTCTATTTACACAGGTGCCTCCTGAATGGGGTATGGGCATGGAGTGGATGGGAGGGGGCAGTAAGAGAGGGCGTTGTGCCACAATTAGTCTCCAAGTGACAACAATATGAATGACAGCAGCAAAATCTGGAGAGGACATTAAAGATTACATAATTGCAAGGAGATACAGATGAATGAACTGCTATCTGTGTGCTGCAGCTCCCTGATGAGTCATGCTGAACAGGTGCAACAGCTTAGCAGGAGAGGGGGAGTTTCTACCATTGCCTGCTCCTCTGGAATGCCTCTTCTGAACATCACTTCAGTCTCGTCTGAGTAACCCTCAGCTACTGTCTCCCAAAGGACAATGAAGAACTGGAGCTGTGTTTGGCAAAGTACAGGACAAACAGTTCCTGAACCTCTCCCATTCACAGCCAGACTTCACTCTTTCCAGCTCTGAACATTCAAAGTTTTAGCTGTCACAAGTACAGAGCAACAGGACATGTTTCCATCTACTGCTGCATCTAAACACATCCCAAATCTTACACAGATAAAGTGCACCAAAGATTGCTCTTGGTATTAATTTTATTGTCATCAGAAAGACCTGTATTGAGAAAATCATGGAAGTACTTGTAATTTCCTGAGTGCACGCAGAGTGTCATGGGCACCCTGGCGACACAACTGGGTACAGAGTAATCTTGCCTGTATCGTGCTTAGTACATGACGATGAACCACAGGAACCATCTGGAGAGAAAAGCAACTGCCAATTGATTTGGGCAGGAAGAAGTAACAAGATGTAGCAGTGCTGTAGGTACAGCCAAGCCACTTGGACTAAGAACTGAGGCCTCACTCAAACGATGAACACTTAGCAATTGCCTTTGTAAAGGGTCTGAGGGCAGACCCTTGCAAAGTGCCCCAGCAAAACCCTCTCAGACCCTCATGCTGCCCAATATTTTTTTTTCCATTTTGAGCAGAGAAAGAAAGAGGATAACTGGCCTTTTTAATTAAAAAATTAAATTTGGACATGTTATTAGAAAAGGTGGTGCTCTGGTATGGGTTGAAGCCGGGTTGTGCTTAAATGCTTTCAAAGGTAAAAAAGGACAAATCACCCTAATTCCAATACTGCCTGGACTACTAACAAACTAAGAAGTCTGAATCTGGAAGCAGTCACACTTTGCTAGTGATACAACACAGGATACAAAAAAAAAAAAAAAAAAAGCCCAAAACAACCCAACAACAACAAAAAATTCTAAGACAATTTAAATCAACCTCTATTAATATGAAGCAAGATTTTTACAATTTTTCATTCTCCTGACTTAGGGAAAATCTATTTTCATGTTACTACAAAACCCAAGCCAGAAATTAGGAAGAGTTTATTTGGTTTATTCATTCCTCTAGGGCTACTATGCTTCACTCTTTACACAGGACAGTGCACTGCCTTTCAATTAAGACAATAGAAAAACATAAATCTAGGTCTCTTGCTGGAGTTGTTTCTGTAAATCATCCTCCCCCTCTAACTCATCCAGTAGCCACCAGAGACATGCAAAAATTTTAATACTGAGTTTTTATGTATGACAAGCTTCCTCCTCTCTCCCATGCAATTATCCTTGACTTTCTAAAGCTGTTAGTATCTAGCAAGAGCTACAAGTACATCACAGATGGACCTATTTCATTGAACCGCAATAGGAGGGATTAATTCCAAGCTCAACAAGGAAAGCTAATCACAGCCTTGGCTGCAGAGAGACCACCAGCTCTTTGTTGTTCTGACATAGCAAAGCCTGCTTTTTACAGTGACAGTGTCTACAGCTTACAGATTTTGAAACCAAGGTGGTGGGGAAAAGAATCAGTTGCATGAGTAGGGTGTTAAAACGTGGCTTTGACAGAGCTGGAATTTCAGAGACTCTGCTCATACACTTGCTTTGTACCATAGTAGGGTACCTGGTAGGTGTCATCTGGAACATTGAAATGAAAGTGAGGA
Source organism: Polioptila caerulea (assembly GCA_013397295.1). NCBI lineage: Eukaryota > Metazoa > Chordata > Aves > Passeriformes > Certhiidae > Polioptila > Polioptila caerulea. The sequence goes on along the minus strand of VYXF01012771.1, from coordinate 130,916 downwards.
GAAGAAAATACAGAAAATTAGGGCTGTTGGGAGAAAAGCACTACATTTTTTTAGCAAAAGGTAATATGTGAAAGTATTACAATATAATATGTTACCGTGACCTGATGAGGTTTCTCTGACAGGAGAGGATACAAAGAAATTCACCATCACTACATTATGAGTTCTGCACTGTACTTAAAGCTAACAGTTTTTCACTTCAGAATAAAATGCAATTAATGTAAAAAAAATAAAGGTGGGAACCTATCATCTACAATCCTCTTCCTGAAAGAATGCTGCAGTATTACCAAAACCTAACCACCACTTCAGACCATCATTCTAAGCTCTCTTTCTTTTATACAGGAAGTTGAAAAACCCCAGGACTATCAAGAACAGCAACAAATTTAGCTGTTCTGCACAGGATAGGGCAATCCAGGGCCCAAGTCCAGGGTCACAGGAGACTCTGTTTCATATGTTGGGACATTTCAGCACCTTGGGGGACGGGCATGCTGCTTTCACCCATTGACTGCCAATATGATGCTTCATTCCTCATTCCTATCTGTAGAAAATCCATTCTCAGCTGATGAGCATTCATAATATGTGTGAGTCTACAAAAGTTCTTTTGAAATCCATGATTCCAAGATTTCAATAGCTCTGTCCTCCCAGACCTGCTGTGTGTTCCCAAAGACATTTCTTCTGCCAGGGCCTGTCCCCCCTGCTGCTAACTCCTGCTTGCATTGAGATTTCACTGGTCTTCAGCTTGGGCAGCCTTTGTAACTTACCACATTACAAAGCCCTCCTACTCCCTTCTCCATCATTTTCAGCCTTATGGTGATGCCCCACTAGCACTGCAGCCAGTTCCTGACCACATGGGACTGCTGCTCTCTGCCCAGTGCAGGGTTTGCAGAGCTGCTCTGCCAAGTCTCCCGTACATATGCTGGTTTAGAGGCTCTGTTTGACCAATGGGATTGAGTTTTCCAGGGCAGCAGTGGAAAGGCTGTCATCTCATGTCTCCCAACAGAGGTTGTGAGGAGCAGTAAAAGCACTTTCCCACTGACAGCACTACACAGCAAGCCCCCATATTTAATGCTGAGGCTCCAGGCTGCTGGGGATTGACACAGGAGAAAGATGCAGGGTCCACAGACCCTGCATCACTATGGACACCACAAGATAGGCAAGCCCTGCACAAAGCCCTAGGAGCTGCCTAAGTGCAGTTAGACATATAGTAGAAAACGGTGCATTTTTCTTTTCATGTACCCTTGCATGTTACTGTTTTCGTAATGTTGAATGCAACTTAATGCAATGGCCACAATGCAACTGGTGAGTCAAACACAACCCAGATCAGATGGAATGTAAATTCAAGCTGTTATGCACAGTCCAACAGGAGTCTACCTTGCATGGCAGGTAGACAGAGTAACTAGGAAAATTAGCCAACTAATGACTAAAAGCCCCCACGCACAAGCATGCACACACACACGGAGGTGCATACAGTCACACTCACTCTCAGAAGCGAAAGGCCAAACAACAGAATCATATCCAACACCGGAAATATTGTATGCTCGTTAAAATACTGGCCAGACTGCTTTATGATTACTATCCCAGGATTTTAAATGATGGCTGAGTTTGAGACGAGCCTTTCAGAACACAAACTGACGATGAATAGAGGAGGGAAGTGGAGATGAAGAGAGTGAAAGGGAGTTAGACATATAGGAGAAACTTTTCTCCTAGAGCTGCCAGAATTAGTTTGACAAGTAGCCACTGTTTCTAAGCCAATGTTCGTTCTTTCTGTCTGTTGGGGCATTATCTTAGACGACCAAAAAATATGGAAATGAATGAGAGAAGCACAGCAGCATAAGCTATTTAACATTACTCACAGCAACTCATAGCAAATCAAAGGGGGAAATAGAAATGTGGCCTGTGCTACACCCTCTCAGTGCAATTGGAAGGATCACTGATCATGCCAGCTCTTATCCTTGACTCTTTGGGATGTTTTTGCAGTTGTTTATTTTTAATTTGCTCTCCATTTCCAGTTTAAGACTGCACCAAGTGAATGAGCTAGGCAGTATCTTTCAGCTAAACGTAAAACAGATCATTCATAAAGTGAAAAAAAAAAGTAAAGAGATGAATAACAGTACAAAAAAAAAAATCATGCCTCAGGGAAATGTAGTCTTCTGTCACAATTCCAGATATTCTTCCAGATGATGAGTAACACCCTGCAAACTCCTCTCAACATTGCCTACAATGCTGATTCACTCTGGAACCAGATCACCTTTATTTTCCCTTAATGGTGAATCTGTCAGCCATGCCAAAAATGAAGTAAGAGATTCTACTCTTTTCTCAGGGATCCTGCTATTAGCAGGTATACACTTTCCCTCTGAATTGTCCCGTTCTCATGTCTCCACCCCTCTCTTTTGGGAAGAACAAGGTTACCATAGTGAGCATAATATCTATAATTTCCTATCAAGAACACATTGAATCAAATCAATCTGCTGTTGACATCTCTGTCCTCCCACTAATTCCCTGTTGTCTCCCCTTTATAGTATTTGTGATCCACAGAGGGAGAGATATTTTAGACACACCTTGATTGTAACAGCAACAAGTCAGCATCCTGCATGGTTGCAAACTGGGCATCACTAATAAGAAGTGGCTGTGTGAAGCCACTGAATGAAGCAGATGAAGCACAAGGGAGCTTGCAGGCATCCAGAGGATTGGCAAATCTCTGCCTGGGGCAGACCTTCAGCCCCACCACCAGTGACCAAGCCTGCAACACTCACTGGGCTGGCAGTTTTGTACCTTGTCTAAATCCCACACAATTTAAACAACTTGTGTAACAAACAGGCAGAAAAGCAGAAAATGGAGGCAGGCAGATGTGAGTTAATGCTCACACTGAGGCTTGAAAAGGAGCAACTTGCACATGCAAGATGCTAACTATGACCTGTAGCCAAAATACTCTCTCTCTCTTCCAAATGTTATCAAGGCTGATCTACCTTTCAGAGAAGTTCACCAATAACATAAATTAAACCTAATTCTGCATATGGTTGCTTCAGAATAGTGTCCCGGCTGCCACATGACTCTATATCTAAAGAGCTACCTGCATATGTGTGACTGTGTGAGCTCATCCAGTAGGTACTCAGAAGCTATTCTTTGGCACCACCAAACCTGTGCTGTAAAAACTTCTCTAATCCATCTCTCAGAAAAACGGAAAATTTCTTTTCAGTTAAATTTTTAAAACAATGCTCTACCTACACCATGAGAAAGGGGAAATTTCCATTTGAATTAGTCTGTAAAAGTTGCAAAAAACTGACAACATGGACCTGTTATAGCAGGTCCTATGCCAAATTCCACAGACACCTAGCTACAAAGCATTGGCTACTGAAATTTCAGTATTTAAAATAAAGTAATTTATTTTTGTTATGTAAGATTTCTAGGCAGTTGTTTTCTGTTTCTGCTCAGCGCTGGACAGACTCTTTTATGCTTAACACAGTTTAAGAGTGGCAATGATGTCATTCGTTGCTGCAGAGGAAGTAAAAAGCTCTGAGCTTAGAACTTGGCAGGAAAAAACAGTTTTGCACTTAATCTCTAAACAAGTGTTTATTTAAATAAAGTTTGTTTTACTTGAATGCTAGTCAGGTCTGACAGGAGATTGGTAAACTTTCCCTAGGCACCCAGTCTCCGGACAGATGAAAAGTCAAGGCAGAGCAGAGGGACTAAAAGCAGCCAGATGCTCTCAGCCGCATAGTCAGGTTCCAACCAAACCTCTCTTGACACAGTTATCTCCCCCCAGCACCTGTGACTTTTCCAGAGCATTTTTAAAGAGGTGGACATTTCTGCTGCAGTGGTTTCTTGAGTTTTGCACCATGTCCACTTCGCAGTTTCTAAAGAACTTTTAAGTGCTGTGCACTTGAGTTGTCCTGATCATCCCCCTCCTCTGACCCTCATCTCCACTGGTTGTGGTCCAAAATAAGCCTTTCTTTGGAAAATTTGGGCTGGAAACCCTTGCCTTGTAACAGGCAAGTTCTGTGACAGAGCTGAAGGTACAGCTGTAGTATGAGGCTTACCAATGTGAAAACCAGGCTAGCCTGTGTGACTATGATCTGTCTGATATCTAAACTAAAATATCACCTCATGGGTGTGTGGCTGTGGCTGTGTTTCTTCACACCCAAGACAGTGACACCACTAAGCTTACATTAAAAAATGTCTCTGAAAGTAATCTAGGAATCACAACATGGCAAAATAATTTGTGTGCCTGTAGAACAGCTAAAGGAAAATAAAATCAGCAGGAAACACTGACTTTTTGGACTTTTTTGTTTAGGGTTGGATTATTTTCCTGGTAAGTGACATAGTTAATGAAGACTCATAATGAAAGTAATCTTAAATTTGGAGAATGATGGAACTGAAAGAAGGGCACAATTCACTTTGATCACAATTCAGCTTTTTAAAAAATTCTAACTAGGTTATGTGATGAAAGCTCATTTGCCCACCATTGAAGGAACACACAGAGAGAAGGGCAGATGGGGGTCCTCAAATCACACCCTGCCTGGCCCTTCACAGGCCCATCACAGGAGCTTTCAGTCACACATCAAGGGATGAAACCTACCACTGTGACCCAATTCGGAAGGCTTCCTGGTGCAGCTTTCAAACAGAGGGATATTGCTGCCTTTGGGTGTCTGGAACCCCTCAGGGGATGCAAGGGAAGGATGTTTTGGCATGGTACAAATCTCAAGATGTTTAGTGAAGGAAGCAAAGACAGGAAAGGAGTGGGATCTGACAGGGAATAAGCATGGGGAAATGGTGATATGAGGACAATACATGTAAACAGGCTGCAGATCATTGTGGCTCTGTGGCTGTGCCTTGCACATGATGAGTGCAGTCTGTCCAATCTTGTCACAAAACTCAATTTCTAACTCTTGTAATGGGTGAGTGGTGTGCCTGTGTCTATAGGTCTTGTGTATATGTACACATGTCTATGTGCACACCTGCTATGAATGGATGTCCAGTTTCACTCCTGCCTGGACCTAGGACATGGATCTGCTGCAGCCTCACCTCAGCCAGGCTACCAGATTTGTCCAATTCTTAGCAAATGATATGTATTTTCTTCATGAGTTTGAAAGATGGTCAGCATAGGGTGGAACAGTACTAATCAATTATGAAAAGCATGCTGCTTTATATCACACACAACAACAAAATCAAGTTATTCTGTGTCCAGTTCCTCCTTGGGATGAGGTGATTAAAGAAAAAAAAAATTAACATGCTCATCCTTTTTTCATTCTATAAAAAGTTTCCAATGAAAAAAATTACAAACAGTACCTGTTTGAGAAAGGGAGACTTTTAAACTATTTGGGGAATAAAAGATTTTGTTATATAGAGAAACATTTTTAAAACTGACTGGGTTAGTGGAAAACGTACTTACCATCATTTTAGAAATAGAATGTTCAGTTTTTCTGGACTATTGCAAGGCTGACTGTGCAGATGTTTTTAGTAATGGCAGGTCTCTCAGTGAATACAAGATACTATCCTTTTTTTAAACTATTTTTTGGCTGCAAAATTTTTTTTTTTGGAACACATCAGGAACAAAATGCACACATGTTTCAGACTGAGGTGTTATAACTTAGGGATGCTGACTGCAACTTGAAGGCAATAAACTTTAAGTGAAATAAAAAGTAACAGCAATTTCCTTTGGAGATGCTCAACTGACAAATAGCCTGCAATCATGATGTGCACCTCAGGTTAGGCTGTGACAAAAAAAGAACCTTTGCAACATAGAGGGACAACAGTCATTTTTAGGGGACCAAAATTCAAGGAAAATTGTATCAAACAGGTCACTCAGCATACCATGTGGTTACAGAAAATCCAGGGCAATGTCCCAGGTGACTATCACTCAAGTCACCTCTGGCAAATTCTTCACAGTCTGCCCTCTGACCTGTCTTTACTTACAGTGTTTTTCAGGTTTGTGACTGCTTGTGTTGGTGGAAAATAAGGGTGTCATGGTGACTGCTTTTTCAGAACATAGCTGGCCCACAGCCTTCATGTCTACAATGTACAGAAGTTACTCACTACTGCTATGGGCAAGCCTCTGGTGAAGCAGGACAAGGAAGGACTGGTGGGGGTGGCAAATCCATGGAAAGGAAACCACACTGCAGCACTGGAGTTGCATCCTTTGCTCTCCTGCTTGGCATTGTACTCTACATGGTTCACTGGCAAAACCCCTCTGTGGTTGCTGAGACTGTCCTGAATCCTCAGGTGGAAGAGGACCTTGAGGATATTCCACACCTGAAGAAGAAGAAGTGCCGTCCATCTGGCTGCTCTTCACTGGCAGACAAACCCAGACACTTGGCAGATCTTCACTAGCCACCTTCCTGACTAGGGAAGGGTTACTGTTCTTCTTCTTTCCTTGTCATTTGGGCTTTGCTAAATAAGGGCCAGGTGCAGACAGGGTCTCTCCTTCAGTAAGCTTTGTGGTATTTTGGATTATTTTCTTTCCCTGACTTCCTATAAACATCCAGTGAGTGCTGAGAAGGATCTCCTCCACCTCTGTTTTTGTGCCACAAGATTTTCTGCTCTGACATTGCTGCCGTGAACACAAACTACCGTCACACTCAGCGGTGTGGATTTCTCTCTCTGTGCCTTCTCATGGAGATGGATGCCTATGCTGTTTCATAGGGGTATTCAGCAAAGGATAAAATGCTGAATCCACTTTTCTCTGCATCAGCCTACTTTCAATTTGCCTTTGCCTAAACATGAAGCATCCAGCTTCTCGCAAAGAGCATTAGTAACTAAAGTGTGTCTGGTTCCTAACTGTTACTGGTTTTGTACATTCCTTCTCTGATCTTTCTGGTTTGCCCTATTGATGAGATTATCTGTCTCAAGAAAACAGAGTACTATACACATTGCTCCATAGGTGCTTTCAGATCGTGTCACAAAACAGCAGACATACTCTCTGGTCTGGCTTTTTATATTGTGTTGTGGCCATGGCTGAGACCGTCATGAAGAGCTTGGGCACAGTTTCTTCCTCATCCGAAGATATGTACTTGTCTATTGAGGCTATTTGCTACTTTGGACGTCTCTGGAACAGAACGCAGTTGCAAGTAACAATGTCTTCCATTGAGAGGAAACCTTTGATTCTTTCATGAGCATCTTAAAACAGAAGAGGATTTTTTTTTTTGTAACCTATTGATGGATATGAAACCTTCTTTGCTTTTCATACCTTTCCTTCCATTTTAAGCATGCCCCGCTAAATATAATGGCTGTTTGTAATTGTTTTGATAATGGCAGGAGATATCCATATCAGACCACTGAAGATTTAATTGTATTTTTTGCAGTAACATAGGTAATCAAGTAGCAAAACCCTCTTTGTAACTCTTGTATACCCTATCTTTTAAAAGAGTTGAGGTGTCTATTGGGAAGCAGCATCTTCTGGTAGACTGATGGATTGAGTTGGAAAAAGCTAGGTGAGCTTTTGAGCCCACCAATGTATCTTGAAACCTCTACAGTTTCAACAAATTATTCTAATCCCAGTGCTCTTATACTCCACAAGCATCACTTGCTGCTGGTGTTGAGGCTTAACTTCACAAAGGTCAATGTGACTCCCTATATCTGTGGTGGATATGGCTTGATGTATGTGTACATGTGCTGTATATACATTAGTCAGCATCTCTTAATGAGATTGACTAAGATGTTGTGGACTCAGCTGTGGTCCCTGTGTTGTGGATGCTGGATTATTAGCTACAGGCATTGTCCTTGAATACAGTAACAGGTAAGTGGCTAAGCTTGCTAAACTTGTGATACCCCTTGCCTCCAAATACTCTCTGGACCCCTTGCCACCCATCCTGATTTCTTCATGCTGCAACCAAACCAAGAATATTTTTGAAGGCCTTACTGTTGTGTCCCATATACCATAGCTCATAAGCCTAGCAATTCTGCTGCCAGTGCTCAGGAAACTGGGTACACTCAGTCTGAGGTTTGTGAATTGCCAGCCTGTCTCATATGCACCTTGTTTCCCACTGCCCTCAGGCAATGTGATCACACTATTTATTCAGGAGCATTTTTTCAGAGTCAGCATCAGTCTACTGCCTGCAACATGGATGCTAACGAATAGCTTTGAAGATGCTTGTAGGTATGAAAGACCTCAGTTCAATAATGCTAACAGCTCTGCTTCATTCTTTGAGCTCTTTGCACAGTTTCTCTTCTTTCCCTCCACTACTGCCAAGGATCACAGCAGTTGGTAGAAACAAGACACCCTGGGAAACCATGTCTTGTTTTCACTTTCTGGCCTGTTTCTGTGTGCTGGAATGGAAGGAACTACAACTCTGGTGACTTCAGACACTGCCCTGAGTGACTTCTGTGCACGTCTCACAGCCTAGAAATCCACCCTGGGGCAGTCAGGGTAAGGAGCCTCATTCATGCAAATGGCTTTTCCAGTAAGTGCAGCACAACAAGTTTTAATATCTTACTAAGTCTCCAGGGCTGGATCCTGTCCAGGCTCAGCAATGTGCTTGTACATCACTGACATTTTTTTCTTGCTGACCATGGCAAGGGGGATCTGCTGGGTCACCCCAACTCTTCTGATACAGTCCCTCCATGTTCTACACTGCTTGTGTTGGGTTAGAAATACAGACAGGTACAGTGCTTAGGAAGATAACTAAATGCCCTGAATCAGCATGTTTCAGCTGTGAAGTAACTGAAGCTATATTCTCCAGTTCTTCTAGCTTCACCTGTCCTCATTTCCTGATGCTTTCCCTAAACAATTCCATGCCGAAACTGCTCTCAGGCCCTCAGGGATCCCTGCAGAAGGCTTTGCGTATTGGCCTGCTGGGACTTGAGGAGCAAGGCAGTGCTTATAAGGGAGGTGTCAGAAAAGTTCCTTGAATGACAAAGTGAGCAAATAAGAACAAAGACAAACCCACCATGTGGACCTTCCCTCTAGCCTGGACTGCCTCTTATCCATCCTATAGTAGTAGTGCCTGTACTCCCCTATTAATGTGATGTTTCCTGTGAAGTTGTTCAGAAAGCTCCAGGTGAAAAGTCTGCCTCGGAGAGGTAGCTTTGACTGCCCACTTTGACAAAAGCAGCTGCCCATACCAAGTGCACTCCATTTGTAATGTTATCTTAGGAAGATGCTCATGACTGATGTCTGCTCACAATAAGAGAAGGGTTTTTTTTTTTCCTTAACTAGCACTTTGGTGGGGAGAAGAAAGCTTGCACACGCCTCAGAAGTGAACTACTTACCCTTGCCTGTGTGGATCTAAGACACAGGATTGGAGACTGAGAGGGCAGAACTCTCAGGGGGGCATTGCTTCTGGGCATAGGGAAGGAGTACAGCCAGGAACACTACAGGGAATAAGCAGTGCTGGCTGTGCTGAGAGTCACAGGAGGCCTGGGAACAGCCGGGCTCTTGGCTTCAGTTACGAAGCAGCAGAACTGCACTTCAGAGACCACTTATCACTGCAATAAATCTTGCTTCTCACTGAGCACATGTGGAAGTTGAGACATCTGACAGTGAGGAGGGCTCCTGTAGGCAGAGGTTTGGCAGCACATGCAGGCAGCAGTTTGTACAGAGCTACACACTGTTGCCAGTAATGTGACAGAAGAAATACTCTGTGACTAAAGCTGCTGTTTACAAGTATTTTCTTGGCGACTGGTGTGGGCAGTGAGAAGAAGAAGGGGATTTAGATTAAGAAACCTCTTTTTAAGCAAAGAACTGAAAACAAAATTTTAAACAAATTGACAGCCTCACAGCTTCTGTATAACACATCATGTGTTGCTTCTCCCACCCAGTTCCCCCAAGTCCCCCTCCCAGCTTCAGCAGCAAACTGCTGTCAGAGTGAGCCTTTCCTTCAGCGGGAAGAGGTACTCCTGCCGTGCTCCCATTTTTAATGCTGCATTTGCTGCAGAAAGCATGAGATGTCAGTGCCTTCTCGCACTATATCCACACCCTGCTGCACCCAGCAGTGAGTCAGCACCAGATGCTTGCAGGCTTTAGAGTCTCAGTTTCATCAACTGTAAATCCCTGCAGCTCCACCAGCCACAAGAGCTCCTCAGAGCAACACCAGCTGGAAACCTGCCCCTGTAAATCTCTGGGGATGAGCTGCTCAAGCAGCTCCTCCTCATGCTGGTCCTGCACAAGGGTCTCATTCTTCCTGGTTCCCAAGTCCATTTCTACTCATCCTGAAGCATGAAAGGGCTAGGTGGGTCTGGGAGCCAGGGCCCTTAATCCAGACTGAGCATGCAGAGTTTGCTTCATCCGTAGTCTAAATAAAAGTCTAAATGAGTACAAATGAAAGTCAAGGAGCATGTGTGCCTGTGTGTAGGGAAGCAGCAGGGGTGCAGCCTGCTTCTGTCTTCATGGGAAGAAAATGGGCATTTGTAAAACCTGCTCACATCTAGTTTGGAGACTGACAGAATATCCATTATGTGCACATTAGCAGGAGCCTATTTTTAGCCACTGGGCAATGATAGGGTATCTGTCAGTGTAGTGTGCAAACCTTATCCCATGTCTGCCATTTTCTTCCCCGTCTCTTCAAGTCTTCACCACCCCTCCCCCAAAGTTTCCCCTTATGGAAACTGGGACACATTTAATGATATAGATAATGACATTCCATCTCCACAGAGACAATATTCAAGAAGGTTCATTGAATCATTCAACAAGGTTTTAGCTCCTTTCTCCATGACTTTTCACAACAAAGAGATCAACAAACAGTTCTATGATCACATAACAGCAACTTCCCTTCCCTTCCCT
>VYXF01012771.1:90955-118623 GCA_013397295.1 Polioptila caerulea | reverse complement strand
TCTTTGGCCATGTCCACGTGGCATTCCTCACATCTGGGGTAGGTATTTCTGCAATGGATCAGTTTTCAGCCCAAACCTCAACACCCTAAAACCAAAGCTAACCCCAAAAGCAGAGCTGCAGAAGCAGCAGGTTTTTACTGCTGGAAGAAGGCAGCTCATGGGATGTTACAAAGGCTATTCACTCATGACTAAGCTTTTTTGACTTGCTGAGTCTTTTAACATTTCTTCTCTCACATCATGCAGAAATCACAATATGAAAAATCACTATGTTTCAAACCACAGTGCCAAAGACTCTGTCCAAGGGAGCGAAGTACAAGAAAATCTGGGTTTGTCTGTGTATCATTATGGTTTATTGTTTGCTCATTTAATAATGGTTTTACTGTTTGTATCTCCTCGATTTCTAGGGAAAAAAGCCTGTGCCAGTTGCGATGAAAAATACTAATACTTTCCTAAAACAGATGCTTTTCAGCAAAGGTTCTGAGGGTCTTCATGACAGACCTGCTGGGCAGCTGGGATGAGGGACAGCCCCTGGCAGGGCAGCATGAAGTCTTGGAACGTACAGTGAGGAAGAAATCACTGTACAATGGTTTATATTCTGGTACATGGACCCGTTTCAAGCCAGATGTGCCCATTGCAGACCTGGGTGATGTCCCTTCTAATGGTGATACTACCATCTTAATACCCAGGAGAAGCAGCTTGAAAACTCACTAGAGGAGGAAACTACTTGCTCAGCACTAGGCTGAGGCAATGAAACAGGACCCAGTTTCTTCTGTATGACTGCAGCTCAGTTAGCTGATTCATACTGTTGTCCTACCCTTGGAATGGAAAGAGACACACTGCAGAACAGTCCAAGATCAGTTCCTGCCAGACCGCATCCTAGAGGCAGAGCATGCCACTTATTCCTAAATTTATCTCCTTCTCTGCAAGGTTTTGGTCCAGGGTACTGCCCATGCATTCACATCACCTCCTGAGACCACACACATGCATCCTTGCTTGTGCGTCCTGCTTCCATCCTCTGCCAGGAAACATCACACATAATATATAACGTGCATAAAACCACAAGCCTTGAGATAAGGCACAAAAGAAGATGAAAAAACATATCTATATGGCTTTGCTTGAAAGAAATGGCCACAAATGAAGCTTAAAAACTAATGAAACAAGACTCAAACCATGGAGAACAAGAGAACTGGGATCCTATCTGTTCCAGTGTGGGGGTCAGGCAGATGCGCTGGGGAGGTATGAGCAGAAGGAGAGGGTGTCAGATCTCCGATGCTGCCACAGCTACAAAGCAAGCTGTTCTCTCCTTTCTGCCACACTTCCTTTTTTCAGAGTAAGAGCTGTTAAGAATTACAGTACTTGTTATGTCTTCCTCTCAAATCCTGCTCCTGCTTTGCATACAGCTTTTTCTGTATCTGCAGTTATCCTTATTTCTCTCCCTGTAAATCTCTGGAGCATCTTTGCTGCTTGCATTGTCCTCAAGGTGCCTTCCACCTCAGCTTAGGAAGTTAGTCCCTGCATTTCCAGAAATGTATTTGCTGCTCAACTTTGTTCACCCCTCGCTCACTTCCTCTGACTGTGTGTACAACTTGCTCCACCTAAATTTCAGTTTTGACCTGAAGGCTCTGTGTGAAGGAGAATTAGTTCTGGCATCAGGGAAAGCAAGATCCCAACAAGGCACAGGCCTTAGGGAGAGTGAGATGTGCATATCCAGCTGGCTGTCAAAGACATCTGCTCAGCTGAAAAATCCCAGAGGGTATGGATTAGTATGCAAGAGAGCTGAGGTGGGGTACTCTGCAGTGAAAAATATTTCAGGAAGCACTGACTTGTGGCAAACCAAAAGTCTAAACTCCTACAAAGTTTTCAGCTGGACTTGGGACAGCAGCCTTTGGAACAACGGATGGCTGGTGTGCTTAGCCAGAGGATAAGAGACATTATCCAGCCCTTTGTCCCCTGAAATGGGAATGAATCTGCATTCCATGTACTGAAAGGGATTATGTTCACTGTTGAGCTGCTAGTGCTCAGTGCAGGGAAGGACTGAAAAGTAATGAGTTTCTTTATGGTGCCCAACTGAAACACCTCAGCCAGAGTGCTAAGCAACCTGGCAGCACATCAGTATCTTACAGCTTATATTCACAGGTGCTGCCTGTGCCCTTAGAGAGTGGAGGTGCAAAGACTGCCACCCTGAGAGAGTGAGTCTGTGAGACCTCCAGGAACACAGCAAGCCCATTTCTAACCCAAGACCAGGGGGAAAACACTCCTGGGCACATGGTGTAACTCTTCAGTATGGTCCTGTGCAGTGCCAGGAGTTAGACGCAATATTTCTTGTGGGTCTCTTCCAATTCAGCATATTCCATGACTGTGGTTCTGTGATCTAGCTATTAACAAGCTCCTTTCTCAATCCTCCTCCAAGATTCATTCCCTACCACTTAACTCCAAGAGCCACACTCTCCTTTCCAGGACAGGCCAGCCCGATGGGCAATGCTGCACTGAGGGCAAGAGCAATCCTGGTTTATTTTTCTCACATGCAGATCCAGCACAACTGTTCCTGCAAAACTGCAGAGGATTCTTTGCAGATGCAGCACAGGACTTCTCAGAGGACAAGCTAAAGGTAACTGTATGGAGCTGCTGTACAAAAGTACTTCAACTGCTTTTGATGCTGCAGACTAACTTCATTTAGCCCTAGGCAGATGAGTCACAGTAGCAGGCTGTACTGGTGAAGGAAACACAAAACACAATGGGACATGGGGAGAAAGGCAGCCTTTCCACAGCAATTAGACAATTACTATCGTAAGTGGAACTGCCTGATATCTTGCCTTTAGCTGGACTTTAACAGTAGGTGGTCAGAGATGTCCTCAAGGACCAAAAGATGCTCAACAGTGTTCAGCATATCTGGTGTCTGTTGAAATGAATGAAGTAAAGCTCCAAAACTCACACTTTCCTTACTTTTTTCCGGCAAAGATAAAACTAGTACTACACAATCTAAATCCACTGCTTTCACCCAGTTAGATCTTGTTCACCTGGCAGAGACTCATCAGTATGTGTAGGGGAAGGGAATGTCCTTGCTGGAAGACTGAACCTGGAAGGCAAAACCCACCACATTCACAACTCATCTGGCGGAAAAAAGGACACAGTACACTTTCCACCATGATTGTGCTATGAGGTCCAAGCTCCCTCGCTGTGGTCGCTGTTTTGCACAGTAACTAATGCAGGTGTGGGCCCTGTTCCTGAGATTCTGGTGTGACTCCCACTTGCATGTCCAGAAAGGCACCTGAGACAGACTCTTAGCAGTAGTCACCATGAGTTCATGTCACAGGAGCTCAGGCCTTGCTAAAACTGTGATGGCAAGAGAACTTGGAAGGAAGCAAGGTGTGAAGGTTTGCTTATGAATTTGGGAATTTCCAGCTTCTGAGTATCTGAAATTATTACTGTTACCCGTAAAAAGACAAAGCTGTAATGGAGATCCTCCTGATGAGACCACACTGGGAGGCCTGTTTCACCAACCACATGCACATGGGCGATGTGAGCTGATGGAAAGGGTCCCTTCAGCTTCTCCACCCACTGCAGTCAGTGTGAGTCGAGCACAGAATAGACTCTGACTGCAAGAGGCAGTCCCCTCAGGGCACGAAGAAGGGAAGACATGCTACCTCCCACAGAGGGGCTGCTAATTACATGAACTGCAAGGTTTTGTGCTTCCCTCCCCCCTTTTTTTTTTCTTTGTTTTTTTCCTTTTTTGGTCAGTTGACATAATGTCTAGCTCTCAGGTGAGAGTGAATTACTTCTAGTCATACCTGAGTGCTAGAAAGCATTCAAACTCACCAGATAATCTTCTAGGACTCTGTTACTTACATTTTCATATAGCAAGCAAGTACTGTGAAGGCAAGAGCAAAAAATTCAACAAGTGCAGCTGAATGATGAAGGACCTACTGCTGACATAATGAATTGTCTTATTGATATTGCAACTATGAACACTAATGAGAATTTCTTTTATTTCTTGTTCCCCCCACTGTGAAGTAAGTAGCTATATCCTGAAAATTATCAGGCTCTGAAAAGTTCTCAAATATTTGCCTGAATGACACAATTTTCATGACAATATTGTCCTGAGAAGAGTTATTATGAAATATGTTTGCAAAAAACTTTGCCAACAAACTGCAAAAGCTTTTTAATTTAGTACTTATCATTAACTGCCAAAGTTTATAAAAAAATCTTGAGCAGCATGGTCATTGAACTTTGCTTGTCTACATCTTTAAGCAATTCATTAAAATAACTGTAATAATTAATGAATACATAGCAGTCAATAGTGGCTGTTGTTGTGCAGATATAGTGGTGACTGCAGAAGCGAGCAGCTTTTTCAGAACCTGATTTTTATTAGATTATTTTACTTTTTCCTGCAGAGCTTATGCAGGAGCAGATGTAACTCCTTTGTGCAACTTTATTTGGTTTTTCAAGGACTAAAATATGTTTTTCCTCCTTTATGTTTTAGTGTGGGGAGGTGAAGTGGGAATGGATTTTCATCTAGCTATGTGTTTGTGTCCTGACTGTTCCTGAAGCCTAGATCAAACCCCCTCGTGGACAACCCCTACATGTCTAACAATAAAAAATAACAATTCTTATCATACATTTGGGAGGCAAGGCAGATGTCAAATTTTGCTGAGTCAGTCTAAGTTATCTGTTCTCCCCCATCCAGGGTTTATTGCCATTATAATATCTGATTCTTGATGTTTGTGTAAGTGAGGATTACAAGTGTCAGTATGGCTAGGGAGTTTTTCCAGGTAACCAAACAGACATTGAGCTTCTTCAAAAACTTTTTACACTTCTCTTTTCCATTCTCACTGTTAGTTAATGATCAAAATCAATACATTTATGGAATGAGGGCACTCTGGTAGCAGCTTTCTAAAAACTACAGAAAAAAAGCCATTGCTTTTTTGTGGCATCCCATGAAAAGCAATGTTCACCAGGGCTTCTTCATTTCAATTGCAAATCTGGAATGTGGCAAGTTTTTAGAATGGGTGTGAGATTGCACATTTAAATGTGATCTGGGTTAAAGCTGCTATAAGACTGGTTCTATTATCCTGCCGACACATTCACTGGATTTGTGCTGGCATGGAGGAGGAGGGTGAAAGACTCCTTTTTGTGGGGCTCCCAGACTCCACCGTCACATTTATAATTGCACAACTCCCAGGCCATCAATTCCAGCGGTCTCTTGTCCCTCTGCATGAGGGAAGTCTTCCTGACTCTCTCTCTGCCATAGGATACATGCACTGTTTTCTGGCACTGTGCTGCTTTCTACCAGTCAACTCCACAACCAGCACGAAGAAGCTGTACGGATGGAGGAAGTGGTTATACCCAATTAAGATTTTGTCCTTTGCTGGAAGGGGACTAGAGCTTTATTCCTGGCTCTGCTATATGCTTCCATTGCAATGTTAGCAAGTGAGGATGTTCTCAGGCATAGCCACTAATCTCATTTCACCCATTTTTTCTGACAGCTGAGGCTTGATCTTTCCAAAACATTGTGCCTTCTGAGTGCTGCTGGCAGGGACAGAATGGCTAAGAGAAAAATCTCAATGCTCAAGCCCTGAGGGCATAAGGGAGAGGCTTTACTAGATGGTAGTGCATTTGCAAGTGGTTATACCTGGTCCAGTTTCTGTGGAGGAGCATGAACACCTGCAGAGCTACAGAAGAGGTCACACATAGGATATAAGTCAGTGGGGTAGCTCTCTTTTAGCCACTCTCTTACCCTTGAAGGTACCAACAGAGACTCTCAGCTGAGGACCTCTGACTCAGCCATCAGATAATTTCGCCATAGCTGTCTGATAACTTGGCCAAAGAACCCATTTTGCAAATCACATGTAAACAAGTGAGTGACCCAAACTGTTTTATGTGACTCATACTCTCTGAAAAGGCACTTTGTAAACAGTTTTAAGGGCTAAAAATTATTATAATCTGTCAATTACAGCATGCTACACAATGGGGCACAAGTGTTCCACATTTTTGTCATTTGTCACACATTACTATGGCTTGTGTCACACACTGGCAAAACTCTAAAGGTTGAGAAGTTTGGTTATGGTCTTGATAGTATGAGTGCATAGCAGGCAGTCTCTTCATGAGAAAAGATTTTGAAAAAGAGAAGGATGCTGGGAACAGAATGAACCAGCCACAAACACACAGGTAGGGATGAATGACTCTACAAAAGGATATCTGAGTCATCATAGATGACAAATGGTGGGAAACAACAAAGCCACAGAAAAAGCAAGCCCCATGGCGTGCTGCATCAGTAAGCCTCCCATGCAAGACTATAGTCTACTCTTTGAAGAAGGAGGATGTGGACAGACTGAGAACAGTCCAGCAATAATCACTCCAAACACGAGCATGAACATATGAACACATGAATATAAAAGAGTGAACGACTTCAAGATCAGAAATGCTGAAATGGGGCAACAGATACTACACACATTTAAGATGCAGACCTGGCCTTTAGCAGTGCAACAACTTAATACTACTGCTGCTGCAGATCACTGCAGAACAAAATCTGACTTTGCCAGGATATGGAGGTTCCCTACTGATGTCAGACACATGTTTGTATTTGCCCTTTCAAAGTTCGAACTCTAATGCAGTTCAGTGTATGGGAGAGGCAAGTCCCACAGCAGGCCTCGTAATCCCCGGTAATTTTCAAGGAAGGCTTTTCAGATAATCTGCTCCATACTTCTTCTGGTAGAAGGATATTAATTAAATGAGCCTTGAGTGAATTTCTGTCTGCAACCTTTAAACCCTTATATTAAGAGCACTAGCACTAGACAATAGATCTAAAGGACTTTAGTTTAGAGTAGGTTTATAATGAAAGCTTTTAGCAAAAAATTACCAGTCTGCTTGGGGCAGTCAAGAAAACCATTTGTTTGGCTCAGCTTTACCTTTCTTACAAGAAGGGTTGTTATATTTCATGACATGACTTTCTGAGCAACACAAGACATGCTAGTCTTGAGATGGTGAGGAGGAATTAGTGGGGAGTGAAAAAGATCCTGATGCTCTGTTTGGCAAGCATTCTGTGTTTGGATCATGGTGAGTTTGTGTGCATGTATGTGTGCATATGAACACTTGAAATTTTGTGTAGGGTTGAGTGGAAAGTGATATTCTCAATTTATCAGCTTAGTGTCATTTGGAGGACGCCGGATGTTCATTACTGGTGTTTATTACTGGGAATATAATAGTCATTTTCTGTGGGAAAAAACTATTAGAGTAATTCCAAAAAATTTAGAAACATTCTAGAGGATTTTAAACATTTGTACATTTAAACATTTGTAACATCGTGCAGATCTTCTACCAATAACTTATATGGGCCTGTTTATTTTTTATTCAGCCAAAGTGGATACTTTTTAGAACAAGAAAAAGTAAACCAGAAGTCTGACCTGAAGGAAAAAAAAAAAAAAGTCTAGATTCCTGAAGTTGCCAAGATTTGAACCCTGCGTTCTCAATGAAAGGTTATACAGTTCATCTTGCCAATCCAAAGTGCTGAAAAGTCATGAAATTGGCATGAAAATTAAAATCTCACTAAAATGACACGCTAGGTTTGGCCTCTGGCTTTTTGATCTTTAGCTGCCCAGGTTTTCAAACTTATTTTTGCAATCATCACAATTAAAAATTACAAAAAAATAGCTTTACAGAGGAAAGAAGTAGAGATGCTCATGTAGCATCAGAACTGAAAAGGCTGATACTTTGTCAAGAAAGCTTTGAGTACTAAGAGCTTTGTGTCTGTATCTGAATGGTTATTATAAGCCATGCTCCATTGCTTATGTTTTTAAGTGCTACATTGCTGGAATATATCATTTGGTTACAAGCAGCTTCTAAGTCAATTGTCCTGACAATTCATGTTTCTGAAGTGCTTTTTATTACAAAACAGATACCTCTGAAGAACTGTTATCATAATTAACGTCTGCAAATCTTTAGTCAATAGTCATTAGTAATTTTTGACAACAGCTGACCAAATCAGGGCCACGATCCAAGTAACAGCTGACACCATGTACATTGGTTGAGTTCACAAAAGCAGGAGCTTTTATTGACAATCTAGGTAAATAATGGCAGAACAGATGCTATGGGGAAAATGTGCTACTGCAGCGAGAGCCCTGTATCACCTCCCTTCTGTAGGCAGAAAGCCAGTGGAAAGCAATGCTGGATTTCATTTTTGACAACAGTGAAATATTTATTGTGATGAAATAGACCAAGGCTAAAGCTGTAGAAATTGTTTTTCCACTGGCAGTGCAACCTTTCTCTAATGCGTGGGCAAATCTTCAGAAGGATTTATATACCTAAATAAGGTGGTTGACACCTAAGACTTACTAAAAGGGTTGAACATTACACTGGAGTAAAATGCATCCATTCTTCTTTGCTTGCCTCAATTTCATACAGTTTTTAGGAAGAAAAAGAGAGAGATCAAGGACATTTCACGCATTGTCCACAATTCCTTTTGCATAGGGAAATTTTTATAACTTCATCCACTACCAGTGGGTCCCAACAATTTGCCACAGAGGGAACATACACCAACAGTAGCTGAGCACGTGTCTTCCACACCTTTGAATGTCAGCCCCACTGCCATTCCCCCAGTGCCTTTCACTGCTCTTCGTGAGGAAGGTGAGGGGATTGGGTTGAGTATTGGTTATGAATTTGTTCCAGGGGACAGGATTTCACACCTGAGTATACAGGGGTTAATTTGATCTACTCCCATGCATGAGTTGCTATGAGTCTGGAGTGCGAGCAATATGTGAACTTGCATAATCAAAGAAGGAAATAGCAATAATGCTGACCATGCCTACATGTTTGATACAACAGAACAAAGCCTGTGCTGCGAGGGATTTTGCTTCTGTCCACTGGTGTAAAATCTGCCCTGATGTGTTCCTCATCCAGGGGAGGAGGGACAGGTTTTGAGCTTGGAGATGTGTCTCGGCAGTGGGGAAGGAGGCCAGAGGAAGGAGGAAAACAGTGGTCTTGGCAGACAGCAGTTCTTACATTACACAGCATTAAATATGGGCTGCCACACGAAATGAGCCAGCAGCTGCAACTTCGTTTTTGTAGGGCTTTTGCATAGTTAAGCCCAAACCAGAAGGCACTATAGACTAAGCCGTGCTTGTTCAGCTACTGCACTCTCCCTTCTCACAAGTCCATGAGGAGTAATTACAAACTTTGACCTTAGCTGGGCAGCACAAGGGATGTCCAGCCTGCTTGGAAGGTGGTTTGATATTGGCCAGGCACTGGGCCTGGCACACTGCTTCTGCTGTGACTCAAACCTGCAGCTTTCTGCACTGCTGCTCTGAATTCCTCTGACCTTTGTCCAAAGCAAAGCCAGGCCCTGTCACATCCATGAAGACAAAAGAGTGAACATGAAGAGATGCAGCCCTGACAAAACAGACTTTTGTTGCCCATGTTGTCCAGAACAGTGTGCCTCTCAAAATGCCACTCTTGTGCTTGTAGAGAGAGCTGATTAGTTCTGTCCCCCATTCAGGTCATGTTCAGCCCCCGTGGCAGTGCATACATCGTTTGTGGTACTTAAGTGGGTTGGTTGGTATAGAGTCTGGATGACTCCTGCCCCAGACAACTACTGCACAAGGAAAAGCCCTTTTGTGATAATCCAGGTCCTGACTGGTTTTCAGAACCCTTCCCTGTGGCTGCATGGTCCTGAGCTTGCAAGATCTCTATTAGCACCAGAAGACTCTGCATTGCAGGAATGACATGACAGGAGTTAGGCAGACAAATGCATTTTATGAGAAGCAATTACAGAACTGAGTGTATTTGTGTGAGAGGAACGGAGTAAAACATTACTAGAAAAGGTCTAGTACAATTGTCATCCCTAAGATTGGCAACACACTGGAAAGGGGAGTGGGAGGCTGTACGAGAATCCTCATTTACTAGAGAGCTCTCTATCTGTCTCTGGAGATTTATGAACCTGGTAGCTTGCTCACTGTTAATGCCTTATTCTCCTGAGAAGCCCTTTTTGGGCAGAATAAATAATGGCCTCTCCCACTGCAGCAAGAACAGATTGTTATATAGTTCTCCAAAAGGACCTAACTGCATCATGAAAGATGAAACAGCACAGCATTTCCTTTGAAGCAAAAGTAAAACTAGTTATGCTCTGGGTCTATCTATGGTCTTTTACAGAAAAAAAGAGAGATGAATAATAGATGGTCCTCTGGAAATATTCTTCCACCAGGTCTTAGTTGGAATTGGGCAGTGCTAATATACTGGGGGCTTTCAGGATTATTCTATTTAATCTCTGTAACAATATAGTAATTTTAGCCTAGTGAGAAGCCATTGCAACTCTCCCATTTCCCCTGTAAAGACCTTGAATTTCTAAGTGAAAGGATTCTTAGCCATGTCCCAAGGCGATAGATAAAGAGCCTTTAGCTTCCCTGTCATTCTCGAAAAGTGTCAGATAACCAGGACATGATATAAGGCATTGCGAACAGGAAACAATATACCACTGAAATGCTTCAGGATGGAAGAGACCTCTTTAAAAAAGAGGAGAAAAACCTACCTTGGAAAGAGAAAGTAGATGAGGGTAGATGAGAGACAGTTAATCACAAGTATCAGTGAATGCAATAGGGCAATAAACCCTGTTTCATACAGATGTTTTTTTGTTTTGAGTTTTCAAATCTCTAAGAAAGGGTGAGAAGACAGGGCAATAACATATAAAGCCACCACCCACTGCATGCTGAACCCATGTTTCTCAATTATCCTCCAGATACTTAGATTCAATACCTGTAGAAATCCATATGAGCCTCAGAGATCATCCCAACAAAGTAAATGAAGGCAGGTGCTTGATTTACCAAACATCCAGTGTGTTTGGTAAAAGCTTAGCAGTCAGGCCTAAAATTACAGCTTCATTAATCATAATTCATTTCACATGCACTCTACTGTAAGAGTAGCTATGAGAAAATTAGGTATGCTTTTTGCTAAATGATCTTGACAGATCCACCCCCTGCCATACCCAGCAACTCAGTGGAAAAGTAAAAAATAGCATACAGTGTGTTTGCTTTCTGCCCCAGTCTAAATATGAAACAGGTGTATCACATGCCAGAGCATCTCTTTGGCTGCTGGTAGTTTGTGAGCCAAAGAGTCCTGTATTGTTTGGTGTCTAAGACGTGTGCAGCATTTTGCCTCATGCCTTTGGATTGCAGCACTACACTCTGCAACCTTGCTCAGTAACAGAAGATATTGAGAAGTCTCAGAGATGTTGCTTCCCCACCTTTCAGTTGACTACTCTTATATTTATCAAAAAGTACTTGGGGATGGATGTAAGTTGTGACTTGAGAAGGCGCAAAGGCCAGGACAATATATAAAAGAACTAGCAGATCCTGACCCTGAAAATTTAATTATGTTGATATGATCATTCTCTGAAGAAGGATTGGGAGCTCCTCACAACCTGCAGTCCTGAAGATCCATCAACCAAGGATACAGGCCTGTACTGGTAGCTTAGCACCAGTCTTCACCTAAAGGGCAACAGGTCATTTACTGTTCAGGTGTCTCCAGGTTACTGTGTGGAACCACAATCTTGCCCTAGAAATGCCTCCTTTGGAACATAAATTAACAGCAGAGGGCTGCCACAAATGATACGCTATGTAGCGCATGGGAACTGGGGATATGGGAGCATGAGGCTCTGTGCAGCACTCCTTGGTCATGGAACAGCATCATTCTCCCCCTCTTGGGGCATCCCTTCAAAGCAAGCATTCACTCCAGCTTTGCACAGATCTCCATTCTGACTGTGAGTAGAACTGTACTAGATACAGCATTTCCAAGTGGGAGCCCACAATGTTCCTGCAGGAACACTCATAAACTGAACTCCAAGGGCACTTTGAGATAAGACAGATGAAAAAGGTTTGTTCATTAACTTGCACATCAATCCCCAGAAAGTCAAGGACCACAGGCCCACATAGGTGGTAGGCACACCGGCTTCAGATGGTCAGTAGTGTCAGTTTCCTCTCTGTGCAGTGAACCTCTGGAGAAGAGCTTCACAAAGCAAAGACAAACTTGATCTCCTAACTCCAGAGCTGTAAAAAACCCCTAATCTCTCCACCATCACGAATGCTGAAGCAGAGGCCTGCTGCCTTTTGTGGGAACCCAGAGCTTGTCCTTGACTGCTCTGGGGGCTCAGAGACCTGGGCAGGGGGCCCAGAGGGCTCTGAAGCCCTGGCACCAAGCCCAAAACACCTGTGGGTTAGATTTTAGTCCCTGGGAGAGATTGCCAGCTTTAAAAGAAAAAAATACAAGTCTCACAACTTTAAATAGATTAATAATAAGATTGTCACAGGGTGGAAAAGTAGATTTTAAGTTTAGTACATGGGGGTAGCTGAAGCCAAGATGGAGGAACCACATGGCTTTTAGGCTTCTTCCTTTTTCTTCATCTCCTCCATGATTCTGCTGTGGTGGTGGCACTTAGTGATTGGTTTAGGTAGAATGCACACTGTCTAACGTAGGTGATAGGTATTGGAAAATAATTGTAAATAAGGTATACGTAGTTCTTAGTATAAAAGATAAACCACCACCTCTCGGGCAGTGATTTTGCCTCAGACTGTCGTGCTGTGGAGACCTCGGCAGGGACAGAGAGAACAGTGTTCTAGATAAGTTACAATAAACAATAATAAGAAACCCGAAGACCGAAGATTGCACGTTTTTCTTCACCTTGGGCAGGGAAAAGGACTTTTAACACCTTGGGGATATCTCTGTAAAAGCAGAGAGATCCCCACAGCCTTTTAGTTATCATGTGTTGTACCAAAAAAGTTTTGATCCATCAGTCACAGTGCACAAGGACCTCATAGAGGCTTTTGTCCCTGCAGTCGGCATCCTGTGTTCTGCTCTGCTTCCAGTAACTTCCCTGCAGTTTCAAGCTAGATGCTTTCCAGAAGATGTTTCATTTTCAAGTGGGATTTAAAGTGTTATCATGGTGTCCTTTCCTAATTGTGAAGTAGCAGAATAATTTGGATCATGGCTGAAAAAGTGTTTCAGTCTTCTGTAAACAGCATCACAGCAGAGCTGAACTCAGGTGGAAAGAGGATATAGCTCCCTGGGTTATCCCAGCAAATGGTCATGTGCTGAGTTTGGTATAGGGGATGTATAGGGGATGGTATAGCGGATTCATCCCATGTAAACCTTCATTTGACCTCTCTTCTCAAATACAAGTCAGGAAGTGACCCAACCCCATGCATTTGTGCTCTGTACCAAGCTGTCTATCTGTAACAAACCCTATTTTAACATTGGCGTTACTCTGAAGCAACAGTATTAACCTATTTTGGAGCTGATTTCATGCAGGACACTGAGAATAAAGCACAACTAATGTAATCAATCTTGCATTTCTAGCTGAGGCAGTGCTTTGGTTGCTTTTTGCTAACAGCAGCATCTATGCAGAGCCAGTATATATCACTGCTGCAGAGAAAAGCAAACTGGCAGGAGAAGAAAGGATTGTTCCTGGCATCATTTCCCCACCTACACAGCAGAAGACAGAGCTGTTTCAAACCAAGCAATTATCCTCAATTTGTTATATTAATGACAATAGTGAAGGGCAAAGCTAAAAAATCTTTCTGGACACGGCTGACGAGCAAGGAGGCAGTTTCTGCCAAAGAAATTGCACTTAGGCCTATGAGTGTCACATGGGCATTCAGAGAGTGCTTATGTCCCTTCCTCTCCTGCCCAAAGGGTCTGCCTGTTTGCCTGTTGAGCTGGAGCCATCCTTGTGCAGTATCCATCAGGTGCCTGCAACCTCCCCAGTCAGTGCTGTGGGACCGCCCTCCATTCCAGCCATAGGGCTGGAAAACTGCCACCACCACAGTGGTGTGGTGATGCATGGCAGGCCCTTCACAGCTCCTCTTGTTCCCACAGCTGTGCTTCTCTCCCTGGCAGAGTGTGGGCTCCTTCCTTCTCCAACCCAAGCAGAAGTAGGGACATAAGCACTCTCATGGTGGCTGTTGCCCAGGGAGAGATCCCCTGGCCAGTGAGGAGATGATGGTGTGAAGGCCATGCCCATGCTATACAAGGGACAGGCTGAAAAAACAGTCATTGGACCAGACAGTGCTCAATCAAATGATGATCTGATTTTTCTGTCTTAATGTACAAAAATTGAAACTAGCCAAGATTGGAAAGAAGCTATCAATCTCTATTAAAAACAAACAAATAAACAAAACAAAACCAGAAACCAGATACAAACACAAACAAACAGGCCCTGCAGCTAGTTGAGGTTCAGCCAAAATGTGAACAGCTATTCTACAACACTCAAAGCTCTCAACTTGGGGAAACGTGTTCACCAGACCTTGGTTAACTAGTACTTTGTCAATTGTCAAGGAAGTGCAACATTGCTTCTTTTTTTCCCCTGAATGGAGCCATTAGCTAACAGTCTACTATGTTCAATGACAATGACAGAAAAAGAGTCTGACTGGAAATGTCAGGATCTTATTTTGTTTGCATTTATTTAATTCATTTTTAGCAATAAATGCCAGAAAGGCATGTTAACAGTGAAGACATATTGTCTTCCTATGTGTTTTAAACAGTATTTCATTTCAGGAATGAAAAAGAAAAAAAAAAAAGAAAAAGAAAAGTAAAAAATCTGACTGAGAAGGATTCCAGAAATATTTTTACTTTTTTGTGTCTTTATGTACATGCCTAAAAGTCTATACTTACAACCCTTTATTTGTGAATTTTCTACTCCTTCTTCCTGGATTTTCCTTAGTAGTTGCTACAACTTAAAGGGAGCACAGCTGCCTCTCACTCTGTGGGACTTCATTCTTGGTGCTGCCAGAGGTTTCCTCTGTTATACAGGGTAAATCACAGAGGCATCTGTAGGAGGGGCTGTTGGCACTCAGAGACTATGAATTCATCCTAGCAAGGCAAAACATTTGTAAACTGTCACCTACAGTGTCATTATTGAATCATGCTGTGTAAAATGGGACTGATAAGTATGTTTCCTTAGCTCTCTCTCAGTTTTGTAATGGATATGAATGTTGGCTTCAGTTGGAACATGTGTTGGGTGGTGTTAAATGAAAGATAACTCCATTCTGGTTCTCCCCACTTCATGTCAGGCAAACTGGGGTCCTAGCTGACCCTGGAGCACCCTTTGGTGATGCAAATACACTAATATTGCAAAGCTCGTAGCACCAGCCCCATAAAGGCTAACGGGGCAAAAAAGCCATCATTACCCCTGCAGCAGCACCCTTCTCCACTTGTGTGTCTAGATATTCCTATACATGCTGCTCTGACACTTTCAAAGGAGGACGTGATGTGCCCCCACAGCACAGCTTTGTGTAGTCCAGATTAGGAGTATCTCCCCTCATCTTTAAACCCGAGCAGCCTCCAGTCATTTCAGTGGTGTTCAGCATGCAGCTAGCTGAAAGGGCTGGCATGCACTGCAGTGACATTTCCATCACAGTCGCCATTTTCACATCAGACTGAAGCCCATTAGCTGCTAAACTGGCTACTTCCTGGCGCTCAGCTGAAGGAAGCACTTTGTTGGGAATATAATCAATCTTACCACAAAACTCTGGCTGGTACTCTCTCAGGTGATTAAACAGTCACATGAGAGAAAAATGACACAATTCAAGGCTTGCTCTTAACCGAGCTAGGACATGAAAAATGAAAAGTGTCACTATAGTACTTAAAATCCCTTACATCACCACCCCCAAAAAGGAGCCATGAAATGCAGCGCCTCTGAAATGGACACATGCATAATTCAAAACATGAGCTTAAGGAGCAGAACTCTGGGTCCAAGTCTGCTGAGAATTACAAGTAACACAAGCTTGAAGGCTTCTCAAGCAATGAGAAGGGCAGATCATTAACAATGTGAGAAAATGAAGCACAAGAAAGACTGAGGTTGAGATCACACATGGGAAGTCGCAATTCGACAATTTTGAAAGCTCTCCTTAACAAGTGAACATCCCCAGAAACTCTCATACTTTAACAAATATCATTAGATTTTTAGTCCTTCTGCTACATAGTCTTCTTATACTTTATGAATATTCACCCTACAGGACCTCCATGAGAATGTAATATAATGCTTTGTAAATAAGCAGAATTTAAAGCAGATTAAGTGTTAGATTTCAAAGCATCATTCTAAGGTTTCAAATGATCATCCCAATATTTCTTCTATTTCTACATTTAAGCCAGGGGAGGTCGAGCTGCAACTTGAAAGGTAGAGAGCACTTCCAATCCTGAGTTCAGTCCAAGGTAAAACAAAGGTCAGTATAGCTGAACTGCCCACTAATTTTCAGTGAAAACTAGAGTCAGTGTGTAGGTAAAAAGTTAATCAAGTAATTGTTGTAATCATGAAGAAATCTGCATTGACCCAAAGTCACCAGAGGGAGATTTGAATTTACTAAAGCTTTTCTCTTCATGAGATTGGGATATGAAACAGTCACCTTAGGGTAGCAAGTTACTGTGGTACAATTGGTGACATTACTGTGGTTGATGGAGGCTAGTTAACCCCTAAAGGAAAAATTCCTGCAGTTTAACATGTCCCTAAAAGAGCCGTGGGTAATTTCCAGCTTGGAAAATCTGTTTTTAGCTCAGTCTTGCATGATGCAGGTTTTCCTGCCAGATCTGAACACCTAAAATTACTCTTATGTGACCTGTAGTTACACAGAAATCCTGACCAAGTTGTCTGATTTTCACTCTATTGAGTGACATTTTTAAGATTTCTTTTGAAGGGGCAGTATTTACACGAAATGACCAACATTTGCTTTTTTAACACTGTGTATGAGTTTCTGCTAAGTCATCATTTTTGATCAATTATCAGAAAAAACCTTGCCATTATGTCATCATCATTTGTAAAACAGAGTAATGTATGAAAATTAAGATATGAATTAAATGTAAGTTAACAGCAGACAGTTATGCTGGTATACCCATTTGTTAAAAATCAATGTGTACTAGCATCCTGAAAGTATCAGTAACACCCCTGAGAAGACATTACAGATAATCAGCAAAAGCAAAGTGTAACCACATATTATCCTGCAACTTGGGGAAGCTGCTAGGTATGTTAGGGACAAGTAAATTAAGATTCTTCTTTGAATCTTGGCATATTGACATGCACTATTCTCTGGATCTCAGTCCTGTTCAGGAAATATCACAGTATTTTTCTGTTTTCTTTGTCTTCAGCCCCCTCCCCTGCCAGCTTCTGCCCAGCAAAGTGGCCTTTGTGAACCGGTACTTCCTCTGATTCACAGCTAGCAATCTGCTTCCTGGGCTTGTAGCAGTTATCTGAATACACTTACAGAACATGTCTTTTTAATCCCTCCTCCAAATTTGGAGAAGGAAAAACTGCACACATTAAGCAATCTATTAGCAACAATTAGGAAAATTACAGGGTTGCTCGATAAGCTACTTACATGAGAGGCCTCTATTAATCTCTACAGCACGGCAAATTCAAATGCTTAGAGATAGCAAAAACAGAAAGGTTGCTAGCCATGTTCTTAAACATTCACGCTTTCAAATCCCATTTTGACGGCTTTACTGGCCAGCTGCCATTTTATAAACCAAAAGGAGAATTTTAAGGTGCCTTTCTGTTAACTGATTTTGAAGCAAAAGTCTGTGTTCTAATGCATTCATTGACCTTTTCATCCAGAAACACAGCCTTTCTTTGCTCACAAAGAAAATGCATTCACAGTTGTATGGCCCAAAAATTATGTAGCTGGAGGAATTAGCAAAGATTGTTAGTGATGACATTCAAAACCTATTAAGACTATAATAAATCAACACCTGCAAAAAGAAGGGTAAGCTGACTAACTTCCATGAGGCAAAGGCTGGGGTGCACTGAGGGGTTTTGAATAAAGTGATGGAAGAGAATTCAATAACAAAGAGACACTTTGCATATGAGTGTCTGCAGCACAAGCAGAGCAACTCCAGACATTGGGGTGGCTAAAGAAAGCAGGGCATGAAGGGCCATTCCTTGGATCTCTCCATCAACAAAAAGTGCGCACTCAGCATGGCCAGTTGGCAAGATGATCTGCCCTACAGAGGATCCCTTAGAAATGCACGATGGACAGAGGGAATGATTGCTTTCCTAGTTCAGACCTGCAGCAGAGGGAAAAGCTGCTTTGGGATCTGCTGCAAGTGCCATGCAGACTATACATACATGTGGCATTGGAGAACAGATTTTTCCTGCTTTTATCCAGTCAAGAAAATATCAGACCTTCCCTGCTCTCCTGTGCTTGATAGCTATAATCAATTCTTTTCAGTTTCCTAGCCCTTCCCTGGCTACTTAATGATGTTCTGCTCTTGCAAGTTAGAGCTCAAGCCTCTCCAAGATCCTCTACCAACACAGCAGAAAGCTTTTGTCTTTCTTTTGATCCTGCACTCCTTAATTCCTAAAACCATAACAGCACACTCAGTGGCTGGTTCCCTGATCAACTCAGACCAGATAGATAAATGATCATCCTTCTATTCCCCTATACTTGTCCCTCTCACCCTGACACACTTAATTTCCCCTGCTAAGGCATTATTACTGTCATACTGCTAACTTTTCTGCTGAGCACACCCACAGCCCAAGAAAAGCTATTTTGAAAATATAAAAATGTCTTAAAAATCCCAGATATCTTGACACTATTATTGATTCTTACTTTCTTGGTATGACTATGTCCCATTATTGTCACGTCCTTTCACTATAAAAGATGCTCAGACATAATGAAGCCCTATCAGGCTAAGTCCATTCAGCATATCCACTGTAGGAGAGAAATGCAAAAGAATCCAAACACAAAGTATCTTTAAACTGTGAAGGCAGGAGCAATGAAAGCACTAAAATCCTCCCATCCCACTAATCCATGCACTAGGACAGTTTCCACTTTTGGAAGGAAGAACAAAATGTTGGAGAAGTTAAGGTAATAAACTGAATGAAGGGCAAAATAATAGACAATAAACTGAATTAAGGGTAAAGTGATGAAATGGCCCTTGGGCCAACAGTCAGAGAAGTGTCAGCAGGGCATGGAGGGAGAAATCTTTGAAAGCATGAGCAGAAGTCAAGTGTACAGAGTAACTCTGCACAGTTCAAATCATTGAGCTGGCCTCCTGTTCACCCAAGACGACTTGCTGAAGACGTTGTTTGGAGTAGACAGAAGCAGATGAGGAATGAGGGGGCTGAAACTCCTCCTAAAATGCACACAGCATTGCCATGGCTGGGCAATATTTGTCTTTTCTTCCCTTGGCTCTTAGGATTATTGTTCCACTCCAGTGAGAAGCAGTATGCAACCCTGGGAGTTAAAGAAACAGGCTGGTGAGCGTCTTTGCATGTGTGAGTCATTGGTCTTCTGCTCTGACTGGACATTACTACTCATTTACTGCTTAAAATATTAAAAAGCCACTGATGCTACTTTATGCCTCTTGAGTACTTCTAAACAGTGATCAAGGCAATGAATAGGTTTTGTTGTCTTTTGCTGGGATTTTGGACTAGTCCACATCTAAGCACCATCAAATGTATAGCTCTATTTTTCTGAAAAGCAAGGAAGCGTGGAGAGTGATGAAATAATTCAAAGACTGAAAACAACTTCCTCTATGGGGAGAATCATAAAATTCAGCCTACCTACCCTATCATATAGGCTTATCTAATGTTGAGCTGATTACAGTGTACATGGACCACTGTGAGTGGGAAATACATGGCACGGAAGAGCTTTTTAATCTAGGAGAGAAAGGTGTAAACAAATGACTGGCCAGAATACAAACATGTATTTTTGAAGTCAAAATAAGTGATTTCATTTAAAAGAGATGCTAGAAAAAGTGAAAAGGTAGACAATGTCTTTCTCTCAGGCTTCACACCACAACTGGTAGAAACATAAGTAGGGATGACAGTGTCATGTGCATTCCAGTGCTCTGATAGGTCTTACAGGGCTACAGACCTGAGAACCTTTAGACCAGTGAAAATTCAGGCCATTTAATTCAAGCTGAAATACTAAATTAATTATCCAGATTAATTTAATATAAGGAAAAGCCTAATTTTCTCTTCTGAAGATGCTTTTCCAGTAGCCTTACACTAGCTTCTACTTACCTCTTTAGAAGATTCAAGTAATCCTTTATGAGCTCAGAGANTTTTTTTTTTTGCATAAGAGAAAGGCTTTTGAATGAGCTTGATACTTTTTTTCCCTACTTTGATCTGTCTAATCACATGAATTAACTGACTGTTAAAAATTGTAGAATTCAAACATCTTTCAGGAATTCTAAAGAAATACTGAACTATGTCACAAATCATGCTTAAGATCATAGCTTCATATACTCCCCCCAGTGCCATGTGACTACCAACCCAGTATTGATTTCCTTTCATCTCAAAAACTGAGACAATATTCATTGCCAAAATAAAAAGCTGTCTGAGTTATGAGAATGCACAACCAGCAAGTTCCAGGAGGAAGCAGAGATATAAAAATGTGGGGGAGGGGGTAGGGAAAGCATATGTGAAAAAGCGGAATATACCCTTGCAAGAAGATACACATTGAAATAAGGCTTTTGTAGCCAAACAAAACAGGACCAAACATAATAGATAGATGCCATAATACTGCTGATCTTGTCCAGAGCTGAATGGACCTTGTCTCTGGTTTAGCTTAGGGAAGCTTTGAGTGATGACCAGCCATGTCCCACTGGATTTGTTCCTGCACATTCTTCCTCAGCTAAAACCTTTTCTTTTGTCTCAGTGGCTAGGACTCTACTGTGAATGGTGGAAAAGGATGAAACAGGTCAGGATGCAAATAAACATTATCTCAAAATAGTGCATTTCTCTCTTTCTGCTCCTGAACTGCCAAGCAATGGTCATGCTCCAGGTCCTGAGTTTCATGTGTGCCTCCTACTGCTTCTGGTACTTTACAAAATGTTTTAAAGTGAAAGATTAAGATGTGATTCACAGTGCTCGCTCTCCAGGACACTGGTCTCCTTTCAGTATAAACTGTGAAGATAGACAGTGTGCCTATTATAAAACAATCCACAAAAGACAGGGGCTGCTCCTCTCTGTGACCTGCCTGGGGATCATGAGGGCAGAAGCCTTTAGTAGAAGACACTCTAAACCCACCTATCCATCTCCAAGTACATACTATGATTCAGTTCTTGATTTTATGTGGCTTGAGCATAACCTGAAGCACAAAGGCTCCTTTTTTGCTTAACTTAGTACTACGTAACAATAACCCAGTTTTGAGTCCAAACAGATCTGAAAGAAAACAATTCTCTTCCCCTAGTCAGAAAAAGCCTTTTCTCCTAATTCCAGCCTCTCCTAGGTGAAATAGACATTTTCCTTTCAAAATTCTTTTATCACCTGCCATGGCATTTTTTAGGTCTGTCTCCCTTTTCCTGAAAGGGAGACAGTGCAATCTCTGCCCAGGTACTGTCTGCAGCAGATTGGCATCACATGTGCTCTCCCTGAACCAGCTGCCTCATTGCATTGCTATTGATTCTGAGTTGGATTTCTGCAGCAAATCTATTGCACTTCCATTAGCAAGACTGCAAATGATGAAAACGCTCATTTATATCATCCCAGCTCTGCACCACAATTAACCTGCTACTTAGCCTCCAGCGAGCCAAATTGTGCTTTCTCATCTGATGCAGAGAAAGTTCCCAAAGGTTTCTCTGTAACCAGAAGTTAGGCACAGCAAATCTGAGATAGGCTGCTGTGTGCTTTATTTGCAGTGCATTAACAGGAAACCAAACAGTTTAATTAATGTAAAAAAATACAACAGATATAGAATGAGGATAATTTTAGTCCCCTGCAGTAGAAATCCAAAGCCTGAATTTTGTGATTACATCAATTATTAATCAGTTTGGCTCAGAAACTTTTGATGCAGAACAGCTGCAGGTGTCATTTTTTAATAAGGAAATAATGGCCATATATTTTGTATAGCTATTGTATTCTCTATATTCATATGCATCTGTATATAAATGAGGAGGGAGAACATGCAAAAGCCTTCATGTAGCACAAATACATGACTTACTCTCAGGGAAGTTTACAAAGCAAAGAGAAGGTTTAAAAAATAAATACAAGTGCAGACTACTGTTTTGTACTGGGAAATTCAGACTGTTATTAAGAAAAAACACTCCAGGAAATACTGCTTTTTCTCCACCATGTTCTGTGCACAATAAATGGTGCATGAAAGGAAAACCACACCCATGAGGAAAATCTGAAAGCCATGAATTTGGGGTGCTTATCCAAGACCAATCTGTACAGTTTGCTGCATGTTATATAGAAGAACTCTTTCTATGCAATCAATGAAAGCTAGAAAGGGAGGTGGTAGAGACACCAAAAGAAACAAAACAATAAATTTGTCTGAGCAAACTGTGCCTGCTGAAGACATTTTAAAGACAGTGTAAACTAACACTATTGGGGAGGTGAAGTCTCAGTTATTGCTTTAGAAGGCTTAATGGACCTGAACTCCATAAAAATTGCTGCATCTTATGCATCTCACCCCATCAGTCCCCATGAGTGCTTCTGTCACAAATATATACCTCTAGGAGCCATCATGACCTTTGGAAGAGCAGAGAAATACAGACTGGCTGGCTCAGTACAGTGGCACTTGCTTTATTGCTGCTTGTTAATGGAGTCCCAGTTGTGTCTCCTGGGCCTACTGAGATCAGCTCCCCTTTACTATGCTCCTGAGTTAGGCTCAAAACTTGTCTGGTATCTTAACCGTGATTAATTGTAACTTCCTTGTGATAAGATGTTGTTAATTCACAGGACACATAAAAGAAAAGTCATGGCTTTCAAAATGAATCCGCATAATGTGTGATAGATATTTAACTTAGAAACTGAATTGCAAGGATTGTCTCCCTGTAGACTCATGGAGAAGGAGAGTGACTCCTGTTAGACTCACTCTGGGAATTGCCTGGGGGAAGTCTCTCCTTTCATGCTGGATATGCGGCTGTAGGCTGACTAGCTCCCTAACGCAGACACTTGAGTTAGGTATCTGAAGCTAATCAAATCCAGTACTGTGTCAGAAATGGATCAGCATGTGCTTTAAGTTGGTCTCTTCCTGCACCTTCAAGTTTTGGGGAAAAAGCAATCTCTGCTGTGGCACTGCCCTGCAGATCAGCAGTGAGCACAGAAAAGGCCGAAGTAGAGTCTGTGCTGTATCATCTCCCCTCCCCTGAGTACAGTCCCCTGCAGCTCTCTGAGACACCCCTCACCTTGGCACGTTCAGAGTTTGCCAGGCATGAACTCAACTCTATGGTCTTGTGATGGGGATTTGAAATACAGAGCACGGGTCAGAATTAGGCTCTTTCAAGAATAAGAACAAACATCGCATTAAGATGCTATGAACAAACCCTCTGTCCTTAAATTGAAGTTAGAGGGCTGCAGCACCCTTAGGTGGAGGAAGAGACTCCCTCTAGCCTGCCATCAAGCTAAAGTACAGACCTTCCCAGATCACTGTGAACAGGAGGAATTACATCAAATGCAGAGCTGAGAAAGAATGAGTGGAAGTGAAAGAGGTGGGGGGAAAAAAGTAAGTAATATTTATGGTATGATACAAGGTACAGTACAATTTTTATTCAAATTTCCCCATCTCTAGCTCTAAAAAGACACAAGAAATTTAGCCATTGTGCCTCAACTCAAGGCTGGTCCTTTAATCATACTATACCTTTATCAATATAGAAATATTCCTTTCCTTTTGACTTACCTTTTGTATTTTAATATATTTTTCCCTTGCTGAAAGAGAAAGAAAAGGTGAATGCTTTAAAACATTGCCATAATTAGGGAGCTTGTTAATCTTGGAGTTGAGCTTGTCAGATTAGGAGGAGAGCTGAGATTATTTCCCAGGTAAACACTCAGAAGCAATCTTTTAACCTTTTTTTCCACTGAGGATGAGAAAGCAGCATCCTTTGCTAGTACTGACCCAGCAAGCCTGCAGTGGAAGCAGAAATCAGAAACATGAGAGGGGAGTTGTCTCAGTCAGAGGTGGTTGACAGTAATGCAGAGCTGTTTTTCCACTCGGCCACATTCTCTAGGCAAGGGCCAGCACAAGACAGATAGGAAGGAGTCCTACCTGCCTCCCAGGGGACATGCACAGGTCCCATGCTGTAGGGAGATGAAGACACGCCTGTTGATCAAACACTGGCCCCTAGCATGGCACATGTGCAGCTGGCCTGCTGGTGCATGGTACCTGAGCCATCCAGGGCAGCCAAAACTGAAAGGGATGCAGGGGCTGTGTGGATGTGCCACCAGGAATGTGCGTCCTCTGGACCCTGCTCTCTGATGGGCCTCTAGCACTGTTTTCAGGGAAACTCACTCCAGAAAAATCATGCTGTGGTCTATCTCCTGCCCTGTCTCTCATGTGCCCTGTGGCACTTCACCAAGTCATAAGAGTTGTGGTCCCAAAGCCAAGGCCTGCTTGGGTTGGCTGCCAAGGCCTGCAATGCCTCTGCCCTGGGGCAGAACCAAAGCACAGGAGTGCGGCGCTGTTTTGGCGGAGCTGTCACCCCAGAAAGGCAAGCTCCACATCTGCCTTCCTGTGTGTTTTGTGGGGAAATCTTCTTAAATGGAAAGAGGAGGCTGTAGGAAGACCTTTAAAGAGGGGAGTGGTTGGGTTGCAGGTATATAAAAGCTAATATTACAGAAACGCAGTTTTTGCAGTACTACAGAGATGAATCTCTAACAGCCTGGATAAAGGGTGGAATTGTATTTAAAGACGATAGTGTTAGAAGAAGTGAAATTTAGCCCCTGAACTGAGTTAGTATTATTACAATCTGCATGTCTTCTCATAGGGAGGGAGATTGCAGGTTAGGGTGTATTATTATATCCTGCTTGTAATAATATCTTCTCTAAGTGTAATTACCCTAAGATTGACAAGCTCCCTAAATATGGGAATGCTTTAAA
Organism: Polioptila caerulea; assembly: GCA_013397295.1. Classification (NCBI taxonomy): domain Eukaryota; kingdom Metazoa; phylum Chordata; class Aves; order Passeriformes; family Certhiidae; genus Polioptila; species Polioptila caerulea. The sequence continues at coordinate 93,833 of VYXF01012771.1, read as the reverse complement.
ACATTCATGTTTCCTTCCACTTTCAGCAAAGGAAAAACTATATTAAAATACAAAAGGTAAGCTAAATGCAAAGAAATATCTCTGTACTGATAAAAGGCAAAGAATAACAAAAGGAGAAAGACCAGTCTTGAATCTAATACATCAGACACAATTATCAGGATTGTCTCTCTTCTGCTTTCTCTTCCAGGCTTCAGGAGAAAGAAGAATCAATTAGTCCTCTGCAGACTATGACCTTGAAGGATACAGCTTTAAGGGGAATATGCTGAGTAAGACAGAAAAGAGAGGAGAGGAGAAGAGAAAAGGATTTGGAAACTCATGGAAGGGATAGGTTCAGAAAGAGTACATCAAGCACGGAGTATGAAATGTGCATTTTTAAAAATTTCTGCACTGGAAAAAAAATTTCCAGCACATAAAGGAATTTCTGGGAACATGTTACCTCACTCTGCCTGAAAAGAAAAAAAGGACACTGAAAGTCAAAAGAAGGGACAATCCAATTTGCAGATGCTACTTTTCAAGCCATGTCACTGAGAATTTTATAGCTGTCAAAGGCATTAAAAAAAAAAAAGTTAGCACTGATGCAATCTGTCAACCTCTCCAACAAATCTTGTTCTACATAAAACACAATGATGTGTTTGAAATGCAGCTGTTTCAAAAACCCCAAGACAGTGCTTTAAGAGCTGTCCAAAAAAGTTCTTTTCATGCCTCTTGGAATTTGTAGGCAGACCTTCTGCAGCCTATTTTTGCATCTAGATTTTCTTATTCTTCTTTGCAGAGAATCAGAGATGCTTGCCATAGTCAGAATTATGTACCACAGTTAGAATAAATTCTGTCTACGCAACATTCTCCCGCAGAGCACTGCTACCACTTCTCCCTCTCCTTTCAGACTGTAGCTATGGAGGTCAACAATGTCTTAAAACACATTTAGCTTTAAAAAATTAGACAAAGTTGAAGAAAAAACTCAAACCCCAAAAACTCACACACACACAAAATCCCCAAATCAAAACATTCCCTCTCAACCCAATCACCTAACTTCTGGACCACCATTTATTTCCCCGTTGTGAGCAGATCGGAATGCAGATAACGGCTTTTTGTCATCAACAGCCCCAAAGAATTTTTTCTGTGCCACTCCACCCCGTTCTTTACTTCAGAGATGAAGTTAGCATGTCGTTGATAAAGGTTTGCCACATATGCGGAAATTCAAGAGGGATTCTTGAGGAAATTTTGACTGAATCATGGTCTCTGGTCACTTTATGAAGCAAAATGTGTTAAAAAGTCATATATTTAATGATAGAATATTTGCACTAAAAAAAAATACTTTATGCATCAGCAATATTTAAAAAGAAAGCTCACTTAGCATAGTTCTACTTAATTGCAAAGGTGGTTAATTCAACTAATACCACAGACAAAGACACCTGTCACTTAATGGTACAGCAGTATTTCTCTATCAGACTGTTTCCATCTGACAAACTACTTTTAATCTGAAGGATGGTTGTCCCCCATTATCTAAGCAAAGGCAGCAGGGTTTCTACAGGAATACTCAGAACTTTCTTTCACTGATTCTGGAACTGCTGTTCAAGATTGACTCTCAGCTGAAAGGATCTCCTCTGAAATCACTGTAGTTATGCTCATTTTCACTGGCGAGGTGGTTGGCCTAAAATGTTAGATCTAATCCAAATGCCACATATCCATACTAAGTCCAGTCCCACTGGGGCTAAACTTAGAAATGAACTTCTCGTGACTTCTAGGCTCCAGGGTGAGGTCCAGTATGTGCCATATTCAATGTGGCCAATCTGCGGCATTATAGGGAAGGCATGAGGGAGAATATGACAGGGAGAAAATTAAATGGGGTCCTGCAAGGAAATTTGCAAGGAATGCAATTTTTCAGTCTGATCACTGCAGCTTTCCACAGGAAAGCTTGGCCCTGTGCTCTCTTCTGCAGAAGAGTGTGCTGCCTTCTCTTTTACTAGAGTTACACAGCTTTACACAGCTCAGGAACTGCTGGCTCGGTTTGCTTTGAATTTGATGGGTTAAAATCATGAATGTCAAAGAAATGATACTTAAGTAATGCAGTATTTTGATGCTTTTTGATTACTACCAAGAAAATAATACGGATACCTTTTTTTTTTGGTTTGTTTTTATGAAGAGCAAAGACTAATTTGGAAATTCACTCTTGCTACATCAGCAAGAATGCTTCCCTGAAATGCCCCACAAAAGGTAGTAAGCAACATATGAGAAACAAGTTAAACAAGAAGCAACTCCTAGAGACGGGGAAAGACACAGAGAAATCTATGCTTTGCTCTTAAAAGAAAGGGAAAGATCATAAGCTTGATGCTAAATAGTTCTCAGTTTCTAACTGCTTCAAATCTGCTGTCACTTTTTCTCACTGTTCTGAGAGTTTCATGAGGATGATAGGGATATTTGTCAGCCACAGACTTCAGCAGGGATGTACCAGAAGTGTTTTGCAGGCAAGGCAAAGAACACACATGGAAGATCCAGCACAGGAGACAAAGCCAATTTAGAAGGAAAATACACCATGTGGAATAGCTATCAGATAAACCCTTGAAGCAAATCACATACTTCCCTACAAGTGGACGCAGAGAAAAAGGTGGTACTAGCCATTTAGAGACATCCCAGATGAAGTCCTGCATACCTCAGAACTAAGTTATGAGGACTTATGCTGTTCTCAGAGGGCAACCCATGCTATACTTGTCTTAGCATGCTTAAGCTTTGAAAGTCAATCACATTCCCTCCTTGTTGACAGTCTCAAAACAGTTAAGTGCTTTTTTTTCTTTCTTTTTTTCTTTTTTTTTTTTTTTTTTTTTTTTTTTCTTTTTTTTTTTTTTTTTTCTTTGGAAGGGAAAGAACCAAAAGAACACAA
>VYXF01012771.1:28593-84579 GCA_013397295.1 Polioptila caerulea | reverse complement strand
GGCAGGCGGGCGGGCGGGCAGGCACACCCGCACACCCCCGCCGGCTCCGCGGCCGCAGCGTGCCCGCGGTCCCTGGCTCCCGGCCAGGCTGCAGTGCCCTCCTCCGCTGCGGGTCCCTTCCCCCGCCGCACCTCCAGCCCTGGCGCGCAGCCTGCCTGCCTCAGCATCACGCAGCCGGCTCNTCCGCAGGGAAGCCTGCAGAGCTGCTTCAGCCCCCCAGCTCTGCAGGGGCTACGGGGCCTGCGGCGAGGAGAGCGGGGCGGCACTAGGCACGCTGCCCTCGCCTTCGGGATGCCTGGCGGCTCCCGCTATTCCCCGCCAAGAAGGGCGAAAGGAGGTGCTGAATCATCGGCCAGCCAGCTTCCCTGGCCCCGCTCCACAGGTGGCCAAAGCCAGGGCCAGAACACAGCCTGCCTGCCTGCCATGCTGCAATCCTACACCTCACGGGCCGGTTTCTCCTGGGACCTTTTGGACCAAAATGAAACCACGTGCTTTCTACCGCGTCGGGGTGGGTACGGGAACACATCACTTTTTTGATTCAGCTCTCGAGGCTGCAGTTAAAGCCGATTGATGACGGTCTCTCACTTTGGGTCCGAAGATAAAAGTATAAACTAAAGGTACAATTCACTGACTTTGGAGGTCCTTTCTGTTCCCCTTGCCCCCAAAGCAATGCAGAAGTGCTTTATCCTGCAGCTGCAGGCGTGAGCTTTTTACATTTCTGTAGTGATGTGCTAGCAGTGGTGTGCTGCAGTTAAACATGGATTCTGCCCCAGCTGAAGAAGATGAGCAGCTGGGAAGAGTCAGCAGTTGGCTCATTGGAAGGGAGGCCCTGGAAGAAATCAAGTGGGAGCATGACCTTGAAGGTAACAAAGTTTTATTGGGGTAGCCCAGTAAAAAAATTGGTGGTAAATACAGCAGGATAAAAAAAGGAAATCCCTTGCCTCTTTGCAATAAGGTTAGCTTAGCATGCAAAGCTTTATTCCTGATACTTATGTAGCTTAGGTCTCTTTGGCTTAGAGGAAAATGCTGTGTGAGTCTATACTAATAAAGCTAATCTATGACTGAGATTTGGACTCCTGCCAAATAACAGGTTGAAACTAAGAGCCTTAGAAAACTGTAATTTCATTTCATGGAGTGTTTTCATAAAGAATCAAGTAGGGTTTCTTTTGCAAAGTTTAATTCCCAAAAGGCTCAAGGAAACAACAGCAGTTTAATGGGTGCTAAAAGGAGGTGGACTTCATATAATCAAACTGCAGAGGACCATCTTCTCTGGCAAGACACAAAGATATGAATAGATGTGTGATTATGACCAATATCATCCTACAAACTAGAACACAGGTACCATTTAACTCATCTGACCCTTCAGTCATACCATAATAAAACCCAAACCTGCTGAAAGGTCTGGAAAGTAGGCTTGATGAGTCATTCTCATGGAAGCCATTGAATTTCAAATATCTATCTCCTCTAAATAAAGTCTTGATAGTCTACAAAAAGATTCACTAAGAATTATCTACTATCTTGCACTTGCTGGGACATTAGCAAATTAAAATACCTCTTCACAAGTTTTTCTTCATGGCTCTGCTGCATGACAGCTTAAGAAAGAATACGCAGAGGACCATACATCAATGCACAACAAGTGATCCACACCCCCTCCCCTAAACAACCACTTTCCTTTAAGAACACACCCATTCTTCAGTAAGAAGTAAACAGTTGTAACATGCAGCACCAACTGCTCCATCATGTGTTTGATTGCACCCATTTTCTATCACACATTGAGAAATTAAAAGCATTGTAACCAAGAATCTAAGAAGAAAAAGAAAGTGTATGTTCATTAAGAAGAGATTGATGAGGAAGATAAAAGGATCGCTTTTTATTGATTGCACTTTCTTCAAATTAAATAAGTGCACTATATAAAGATGGAGGAGTGACCCAAAGCAAGTGATCAAGTCCAATGAGCGACATCACTGCCAGCAGTCATGGTGTGGGAAGAGTGGGCCAACACACGTGGTACAGAATGATTAATTTATTCATCCTTTCAGGGTTTCACCAATCTCCCATTATCCATCTCCCTTGGACTGATGCCAGCATTCTTTGAGTCCTTCCAAAAGCCCTTACTAGGAACCTCATCTCTCAGCTCAAATGGCACAAGGAGAAAACTTCATTTTTCTTCTATACTGGTCCTGTCACTAGAACTTCAAATGTTAAAATGGGACAAGCCGTCACTTGTGCACAGATATCCCATTTTTCACCTGATGTAAAGCAAACATAACACAGATGACAGTAGTGTTTTTATGCTTCTGCCCATTTCCATCACCTTTGTCCCTTAATTTGTTTTAAACCTTCAGCCCATCCGCAGCCATATATGAGTGAGAAGATGAAACATCAAGCCTCTAAGAAAAGGCAAGAAAAGAAGGACAAGAAAAATAAGCACATATTCAGGCATGGATATGAGGCTAAATATGTTAATGTCAGCAGAGTCATTAGTGTGCTTAATTTGGTTGGTATAAAGGATTGCTGTGGGAAGAACCCCTACCCTCAGACAACACAGAAGATGGGGACATGAAGAAGCTAACCCTCTTTGTACCCTCAAGCCAAACCAACTATACTGGATGCTGGTGTGTCAGAAGCAGGTCCTCACACTAGTATGTTTCTTCGTAATATCTGAAGAACAGTATACAAACAACAATGATTCTGAAAACATTTGGGAGATAATGTTGCCTCTGTAGCAGTATTTTCTGTATTGGCATCACATGCACACATTTATACCAAGCATTTACACTCTGTAAGTCCAATAGCTGTGTCTTGCAGAAACACTGATTTGAAAAAAACCCAACAAAACTACAATGGCTCTTCTAAGAAAAGTATATACTTTAAATAGCTACAGCCGGTAATTGAAACTGAAAACTGCCATAAAATGGGCTGTTATTTCAGGGGAACCAAAGAGGTTTTCTGAATCTTTTCATCTTCAAGTGAAATGTAAGACACTGAGTTTCTTTCATCCTATTCTAAAGCAGAGCTAGTGTCACTACACAAGACACAGAAATAGAACATCCAGCCAAGAATGTCAGGATTTTTCATCAATGGCACTGACTCATTTCCCCAGCCTCTGCTAAGTCACAAAACTGGGATGGCCCCCACCACTGTCCAAGCTGATGATCATCTCAACCATGTGGTAAAGGAACATTTAAGGGGTGTGAAGACAAGTAGTGAAGTCTGCTAGACTCTTCTGCCTGAGAGCAGAAGCAGACAGAGAAAGCCCATGTACAATTCAGATTTTTTTTCATTTGTTTGTTTGCGGGTTGTTTTTTTCCCAGGTCTGACACCCCCTTCACTCCTGGAGACTGGAGTCTCCAGCAAATCTGCTGGGGCCCTTGCAATTATTTATTTTCACACAGTGGCAATGAGCTGGAGCAGCAGCGCAGTCACAGGGCCCAGGCTTGGTCATCCACTCCCACCTAGTTTAGTGCTCAAATGCATCTGTACTCCTACTTTTGAACCACTTTATTCAGACAGAAAAAATTCCTCATGGGTATTCATAGGACAGTGGCGATACTGCTACTTGGCACAGGCTCTGCAGAATTTGGTGCTGTCAGCCTTTGAACTCACAGTGCTCTGCTAGCAGAGCCACTGGACAATGATAATTTGAGTCAAGGTCCTGAAAACCCTGAATCAAGGGATTATCCCTCCCTCATTGACACCCAGTTAATAAAATACTTAAATGTGCATGGAGTTAAACAAGTGGTGAAATGCCTTCCTAATTAGAGATGGGCCACATCGTATATCTAAGTGCCTTTTTGAATCAGAGCCTAATTCAGGAACTGAGAAGGCATTTTTGGAGCATAGTGCAGTGGTTCATGATAAACAGTTTGGGCAGCAATATCATCCTTTTCCTTGTGTCTCCTTTCTTTCTGCTCCTTCTGTTCTGTCACTTGCACTAATGCAGCAACATTGTTCAGCCCTAATTCCCATATTGGTCCTGTAAATATCTATATATCTCTATATATCTATATACATCTATATACATCTATATATATCTAGGCTGGAAGAAAGATAATAGGACCATGCTCCGGAGGCCTGAAGTCTCTTGATCTTGTCTTCTCACAAAAAACTTTGCATAGTGAAGCCATGACCCAAAGCCCTTCCTGAATCTGGGCTTAATTTAGGCAGAGGCTTGTAGGAGATCCCAACAGGATACACATTACTCTGAAAAATCTTGACTCTACTTACTGCTCCATTTTAGGTTTTTTTTTTGTATAAATAGAACTACTTTTTGCAACTGCACGTATTTTCAACAGCTGCTGTTTAAATCTTAAGGCACCATACTTTACTTCACTTTTTAATATTCTAACCACACACGGTGTCTTTCATAGAGTTACTCTTCACTTTATGTGCATTCAATAGTTTTGCTATTAAAGAAGCAAAAAGAAAGAAGTCAAAGGCATCAGGCCAGCCTACTACTTGGAGGAGTTTCTGTATCATTAAATAAACATTTATTAATAATAGGACATTAACATATTTGTGGCTTGGACTTTTAAAGTACACATTATAGTTCACTTATACTTTAAGAATCTGCAAATTTCAGAATTCTGCTTGCAGAAAATGATTTCACCTCAGGAGCTCATTTGCTTAGCAACTTTCTACAAATACCTGAAATAATGAAATTAACCCACCTTCTCCTAAATTAAGATATTAATTAAATTACACTTGTTAGGTTCAGTTCTGGTCATGTCTATATGTTGCCTGATTATGCACAAGTTAGTAGAATTGGGACGTCCACTATTTGAAACAGATAAGCAACATGATATGTTTAAGTGCAAAAATTTAGCAACAACAAAAGTCACAGCTCTCATCATGCCTCAGAATTTTAGTACCTAGTACCATTTAATATTTAATGTTTAATATTCTTTCTTAGTGCATTCAGAAGGCCATAGAAGGCATGAATCATTCCTTTGGCTGGAAAACTGTCAGTTTCCAGCAAATTAAGAAGAATTCAAATAAATATGACAAAGGAGATTTTATGTTTAGTAATGAGTTTTGAGTAGTCTAATCAAATATGCTTTTATTACATAGCTATATTTTAAATGCAAAGCCTAATGTGTCACATCTTTATCACTCCTGCACCTAGGCTCTTTTTTGTGTTCTGTACGGTCTAGCAGAAAAGCAAAACTCTCATTTTCCAGAAATCAATTGATTTAAGGTAGTTAACTTTTCTCACACACAGGACTTTAATGTTTGTGCATCAGGCTGAGTCTTGTCAAGAGCAAGAGAGGAAAATGGCAAAGAGGAAACTCTGAAACCTTAAAGAAATGTTAATTTGCCCGATGCAGTTCAAAGCTACAGAGCAGACTCTGTGCTGCTCCAGACAATGAGCAGACCATTACACCATGGTAAAGCAGATTTATTACAACTTGTTCATATTTAACCCGTGGTCATACAACAGCATTGGGCAATAGGGGCTACTGGATGATACAAACCCTATAATGCAGCTTTGGAAATATCCCCTTCTGCAAGACATTGAACAACCTAGAAATGAAGCATCAGAGGCAGTGATAGAGCTGATACATGTATACATATGCATCAGAATGAGTTTATAACTATAATTTCATTTGAAGGATTCATTATTCCAGCAGCATTTCCTGCATTCACACTGCAGGTCATTTCCACTGGGGGTACATTATGTGTGCCTGTGTTTCATGGCAGAGGCTGCAGAGTGGCAGTGAGACTACAAAGAGAGGACAGTCTGTCTTTTTCCTTCTTCTTGAGGGTGTCTAAGGAATAAATGCATTTACTCTGAAAGATTATTTGAAAATGTGGTCCAGAGAGGCAGGGCTAAGGTCACCCTGTAATCTGTGTTCCCAGCCAAGCTCATCTGAATTAGCGTCCAGAGAGAAAGTCAAATAGAATAGAGACGTCCTCATGTACACCACTGTAGGTATGCTATGCCTGTGGTAGAAATGGTGGCTCTGAAGTAGAGAAGGGAAGCCCAAAGGGCTGCAAGAAAAAGAAAAAGGCACTTTGTGTCTTTGGCCTGTCCACCCATAAATGAGATGAATAGCGTCCCTAAATCCCTTTCTGATCAGGGCCTCAGTTTGAAGCCAGACCTTATAAAACTCTCCCATTTTTTTAGAAATTAGCTTCTGCAAAGATGGGGTCAAATATCTCGTCAGTGTGAGCAAGATTTCAGCCTAGTCAGCTATGGAAATAATGAGGATCTAATACATGCTTTCACTTGAGAGATGCTTTGCTCTTGCTTAAACTCTGCATACTGCTTAACTGTTGCTTAACTCCAATTAAATTAAAAGCTGCCAAAGGGCAGAAAAACCTCTCAGTGTTTCTAATTTCACACTAAATCCTTTGTCCTTCCTTCAGGGTTTCCAGCAAAGGAACAACATTTTAACAACTTTGCATACTCTAGAGGAGAAAACAAGGATGTGACCAAAATAGATTCGATTCTAAAGGCACCAGCTCCACAGGACAAAGACCAAGCTCCTAAGGATGGACCAGGCTGACAGTCACCCATGGGCAAAACATTTCTACTTATTCCAGAACCCTTCAGGTTCAGTTAAGGAAGGAAAAGGAAGGGGGTCTTGAATTTTGAACTCCTTTTGCTCTGAAGAATAGAGATTATGCTTCTCTTTCACTAATCAATTTGAAATGATTCTCTTGAGGCCTTGTTACTAACACTTGAAAGATAGGTGAAGTTTGGTATATTGCATTCCTTTCCTTCATGGTTTCATCAGGAAAGCAGCCCTGCACAGCTGCATAGAGTTTGCTCCTTGAGACTGCCTTGAAGACTACAACATGACTAAAGTTTAACCAAGTTAACTGAAAAGAATGGTAATGTTCTGGCCTGCATTTCTGAGTATGTGCTAGTAACACTACACAATGCAGGTGTACTCTTCCCTTTCTAAACTAGCCTGCTTAAGAACTGCCAGGATTATCCCAACAGTGACTATGTTCAGGGTTAGACATGGGCTAATTAAAAACCTATGCAGCTGGGGTCTCGTCAGCATTAATAATTACTTGTATCTGTTTCTACCACCTTCCACCCCCCACCTCCATCTTCTTTCCTCCTCCAAAAAAAAAAAAAAAAAGAAAAAAGCAATCTCTGTGCATGTATGTAATTACAGGAAACATAATGCATTATTAATGTGGCTGCAGCAGACAGAAAGTTCAGGTTTACTGCTTACCAGTGTAGAGGTAAGTTGTAGCTACTGGCAACAGTCAGCTTGCCTGTGCATTAGATAATGACACAATTTCCAAGAGTTCCAACTCAAGAGGCTAGATAACACCAGCTATTTGGACAGCACAGAAGCTGGAAGGAATGAGGCATCTGAACCTACCATTGACATGGACAACAACGGACAACCTGTAAGAATTATTCCAGGAACAATTAACTTGTGACGATAAGGTTGTGTATTTTCTTTGATCCATGAATGTGATTATGTTCAAAAGCAATTACACAAACTGGAAGTCTCCAGGGGCTGGGCAGAGAGGAAACAAGTACAGATGGTACCCCATGAGACAAAGCACCCCAAATAAAGTCCTTTACCATGCATTTTTTCTACAAAAACAACAGTGTTTACAGTGAGCTGGAAAAAGTACACATGCACGTCCTATGATTTCAAGGAATATCAGACAGGTCAGGCCAGAAGTGTTTCTTTCCTGGCACACGAAACAGTGACCTATGATTACAGACATTTATCTGTTGAACTGGTATCTGTACATTAATGCTAAAAAAATACCTTTCGGATTTCATTTTCTGTTGCTGTGTACAACATATTATGCTGCACAGAATATGGGTACAGAGCCAGAATCCCTGAATTGAAGGCTTAGAACAGCAGAAACATACTGCGTGACTTGAACAAGTAATAAAGTTACGGATTAGACACACAGATTAAAGTCACAGACACTAATTCAGATCTGCGTCCCCAGCAGGATGCCTTTGTGCACTTTCAACCTGAGTCACAATTTTCTTTTCTCTTCCTCAAGAGGTTCCTTCCTTCATATTTGTAACTGCTCTTGATAAAGTGCCTAAAATGTAAAAATTATACAAAGGAGCTGTCCTAAAGCTGAAGAGTCAGAAGCTTCTCTCAAAGACTATATCTCACAGATTTCAGGGTTCCGTCAAAAAAACTCAAGTAGACTTCCTTCCCAATAGGTCAGAGGGGAGGACTCTGGACTGCATCCAGAACCAAAGGGCTAGCTAGCATGAAATTTGGCACACATGCAGTGTTAAAGCTTTGTTATCCCAGATCACTTGCATGTTAATGAACAAGCACTGCAAAGGATTACCCTGATACCTAGCATTTGGGTTGTAGTCCCTCACTTCACCCTACTATCTGCCAGAATCTCCCTAGTGGCTTCTTGCCACTATGTTTATTCTTCCCACAATGGGAACAGTTGGGTATAATGGAGATTAGGGTAAAAAACACTGCAGTCGTGCCTTTGTAGATGACTTTCTCTGGTTTGAGTGGCAACAGTCAGTTAACTATGACCTTTTCAGCTACCCACGGCTGTTGACTATTTCCATACTGAAGACAGGCTTTTTAATACCACTGTGGGGAACAGTGCTCAGATGACAGAGAAATCCTTTGGTAATTATTTGGGCTAATCCTATTAGGAAAGTAAGGCTTTCAATTGCTAAAGCAACAAAAAAACCTTCCAGAGATAGAGCCCACCACTTCAAATTAAATCAATGTTCCCGTCCAGTCCAGGATAGCCTGATTATTATTATACATAAGAAAAGTTGCGTTAACTGAAATGAAAAAATACTGAGCATTTTAAGAAGTTAAAAATTTTTAAAAACCTAAAATTATTTAAAATTTTTAAAATGCATTTGAAATACCTACAAATACAAAAGACTGCTTCCCTCCATGTCTTTTGTTTGCACTTTACTAGTCCACAGTTCTATTTGTATATTGTGCAAGTAAGAGTAAGACTTTTACAGAATGGCATAATTTTATAAGGATTTTGCTTAGGCTCCAAATTTATGCTACAAGAAAGGATATGATTTATGTTTCCAAAATTTTCTGTTATTTTAATGCTGTGGTAGCATGACAGTGGTAGAATTAACTCTTTCATGTGCTCATCAGAAATTCAGCTAGAGTGTTTAAAATGACAGTAACTTGATTTATTGAGCAATAAGAGGAATTATTTTTCTATGGCCACCAGCCAAACAACCAATCTTTTAATAAGACATGTGCAGTCACTGCATTTCCTTTATGAGGGAGGAAAAAAAAATGGAAGCCAGTTAAAAAAAAAAAATTGTACTCAGGCACTTAAGAGGGACCTAAATTGATAAACAGGCAGATCCAACCATGTGGCCTTGGGCATTTTCATTTGCCTTTTCACACCTGCATTTGTACATGTCTCTCCTCTATTCCTTACCCTAGAGGGTTCTGGATGAACCAGAATCCTGCTCAGATCCGTTAACCATCATAGACTTCACCTGAAGAGTTAATAGAAGCTTTTGGTTTTACTTTAAAATAACCTATCATGGCTACCCTTTTCTCTCCCTTGGGAGTCTTCTTTCCCTCCTGAGATCACACTTTCAACACTGGCACTATGGGCTGTTTTAGGAAGAACTTCCATGTACTTCTTGAAGGAAATTTCCAACTTTGCAGGAAATAACAATACATTCTTTACAACCAAGAGATAAATGTCACTGGAGCTTTTTTTGAAGACTTAATGAACAGAGAAGAGACATGATGAACACTCTCATAGAAAAATAGTAGGTACATAGGAAGTGCATTTAGATGATCATAGTTCAATGCTTTCTTTCTTTTTTTTTCTTCCCCCCCTTTTATTTTCCCCTCCTTCCTTCCTTACAATTCTGAGGAAGTTCCTCAAAGGCAGGATCTGGGAGATGGACAGACATGGAGACAACTTCCCATGCTCCATCTTAGTCATTTGTAGCATGCTAGCTGTCTGCCTGGCTTCCCAGTCAGCACATGATTATGGAACAACCTTTGGTGATTGTTTGGACTAATCCTTGTAAGAAATAATTTAAATTTTGAAGCATCTAAAGTCTTTCTGAGCATCCACTGGAGTTTCTGTACATGCATTTCAGAATTAACGGGTTGGTCCCTCAGGAGCCAGCTGTTGGTCTGGGATTCCCAGTCTGGAACACACATTCATACTAGTCCTAAGGCAATTGCATAAGGCTGCTCAGGAATTTTTTCTCTGACCAGGGTCTTGTTAACATTGAATTGCGAGACAGTCTTTTCTGAGCAGAAGATGTCCTTGTAACTGTTGATCCTCTGATACACTTTTGCATTTTCAGATGTGCAACCTCCCTCAAGTTAGAAAAAAATCTAAGCAGGATTGCCTATCTGTTAAAGACTCTGAGAAAGAAAGATTGTTTGATGTCTGACCAGCAGCACCAGTTGTGTTTACCCTGAGCATGAGTGTGAAAATGTAGGAGAAAGAGGCAGATGCTTTGTGGGACCTCTCTCCATTTATTTAGCAAATGTACAAGTAACTGCAAGACTTCTTTACAGCCTTTCACATAATGGCAACACAGCAAAATATTTTTGTAAGTGGAGGGAAATATTTTCATAAGTGGTGAGAGAATGTGAGAATATTTAATAAAAGCTAGGGCCATCTGAAAAGTACATTGCTGCTGTCAGAAATTAATGCATGAGATATAAACTCAACTATTTTTGAGCCTGTCTTCTTTTGTAGAGCTGTCTTTCTAGCTGAAATCAAACACATTGTTTAGTGAATCAATCCCTTTCTCCTTCCCCACAAACATTCCTATTAAAAATATCTACATTTTCTCATAGTAACCTTATGCGTTGTGTCTGAAATTAACATGATCATGGAAATTCCCAAAGGAATATGAAGCACGGATCATGTTGCTCTTGCTGCACAGGAAACGCAACCATTCTTACTCATCCCTCCTCTATAATGAAGAGTCAGATTCATTGTCTTGCTGTGCTGAGGAGGAAATTGCTGCATAATCTCCTTTCACAGCTAGACAATCCCCTCTTTCCAAAGCAGGCTAAGCATGCAAATTCTCCAGACATATTTGATGAATTTCTAATCACAGTGGGTGAAATGAGAGGGCAAAGGCGAGTGTCAATGACAGAAGCCTTGTGCTAATTCCCTGTTGAAGACATTGTTTTCCTTGTACATTCACCCACATATTAATTGCGGGTGATACATATTAATTGTATCTGCTCTGGGACAAATAAACCATTATCAGGTCAAGCTGTGGCCAGTCTTAAGATTGGTTAGAATGAAAGGACTGACACAGAGATATTTCTCAGCACTTCACATGGACTGCAAAATGAGACCCCCAAGGCTTCCCAGTTTATGATCTTAGATCAGCAGGGTCGTGAAGGGAGTGCCTTCGTACAATCAGGGTATACCCTTCCATCTCTTGAGCTAAGAGAAGAACCTTTGTGGATGGTGAGAAGCAGGCCAAATTATGCCTCTACAGTCTGTCAAGTGATTTTAAAGTCCTCTGCACTCAGATTTTCTGGTATGGGGAATAGACACATTTCTTTTTTCCAGGTGGATATAGAAAAGAAAAAATTATCTGCAATCACAAAGCACTTATTTGCTTAGGCCCCATTCAAGTAGAGTTCATAGGGAAATTTTGAGAAAATATTTGATAGTTGCATGGAAAATAGGAACATTCCTGCACTAACAAAACCAAATGCTTCTTACACTCAGGTGGGTAAACCTTATGCTGTAGCATATACATCAATAGTTAAGCACAGGAGGGCAAGGATGACATTTTCTAGGTAATGAAACAAGTGCACAGTTTTCCGTAAGGACTGTTTTTGCACCTGTCTCTCCCTTTTTGGCCTTGCCCACAGATAGTGGACAGTAATCAGTAAAGTACTGACACATAAATTGGAGAGACCAAACAAGGTTACAGAAAGTAATACAAACAAGATTACAGAAGAGACAAGACTCCTCATAAATCTAACTAGAGAAAAATAGGAGTCAGAAAGGTTGAGTTCCCTCTCATGGTCACAGTACAGGAGAAAATTCATTTAGCAAAGGCATAATCTTTTTGTTGTGTCTTTCCCCAAGTCCTTGAGGCGCCAGTTGCTACCTGTGCCTGAGAAAAGAACACAGGGCTTGGTGGGCACTGGGGCCAGCCAGCCCAGGCTGATGCACGTCTCTTGCTGTTCTGCAGAAATTCTGCCCAGCATCAAATGCTGCTTTCCAGAACAGGTCAGCTACCCTTTTTTTTTGTGGCCAAGTAGAGGAAGGAGGTAGAGCACCATGACTGCTTAACATGTGGTCAGTTTGTTGGGTTGACAGCTGGAACTTCTGTTCAAGACATTTCAGTTTTGACATTTGGCACTGTGTGCAGAGATTGTGCTCAAAATTATTTGAAACAACTATTTTCTGCAGAGCTACTGAGGGTCAAGACATGATCCTGACTAGGACTGAGAAGAAAGAGTCCTCAAAGATCAGAAAAGCATGCAGAGCTGTTTAAACACTCACAGGACCCTTATTAGTCAGTGCTTCTCACAAATGCTGTAATGTATTTTGTCACATTGACAATTTCTTAAGATGATAAAAGGGGACATGCCAAGAATATGGCAGTGTCTAAGAAGTGAGTGATGAGATCTGATTGAGACAGAGGCTAAGAAGAAATGCCAGCTCATACTACCATGCTTTCCTTTCTGCTTAAACCATCTTTTCCTGTGATCCACCACCACTTCTAGGATACATCAGATGAACTGTAGAGCAGCTGGTCTAAAGAAGTGATAACCAATTCTCTGCTTGCCTCCCATTTCAGAATTAGCTGATTCCCATTTCTTCTAAAAGGTCTTTTTAAAGAATTCTTTTCTTCCTTAAGGAATCTCAAAATTTTCAGCAATAATGTGTGAATCATCAGCTCTGGCTGTGTTTCTGCTAGACTTACTCGTGCCACATTGTGTTCTGAAAATTTGATGACAGTAAAAATATTTGACTCTCTTTGACTTTTTTTTCTCCACCCAGAGAAAATTCTTCATTCACTACTTCGTACATGATGCTCTTGGGTTGTTGCAACCTCATATGGCAATCTCAAATTTTACAAGATATTTACAGATAATAAAAGCTATTCCTTCGGATGAAACAACATCCACAGGAACAGATTCTTAGCAAATTAAAAGTAAAGACTCCCTCCGCTGTACACAGCTTTCCCCACTGACCATCTGCTAATAGTGTCCATGTGTGTATGAAATTCATTTGCATATTTAAATTGAAAAGCTCCATTTGCTCAGCCTGCCTATAACTGTGCTCTCTGGCTAGGTTGAATATTAGGTCTCTGATGTATGCATATTATCCAGTAAATATATAATTGCAAATGCAATCCACATCCAATTATCTAGAGTTTTACTGCATATTTTCTACGTATAATTCCAGCAGTAAGTACAACAGTACACTAGCTCTCCAGGTGTCTACTTGGCTGCAGAATTAGTAGGGTGCTGGCATTTAGCCCTTGACCTTGGCAGTGTAATTCAGCCATGGTGTTGCTGCCAACATGAGAGGTCACTTACATATCTGATGCAGGATACAGACATTGTGGGTAAGACACCAAGAACCCTCTTAATCTGATAGAAACATGCAATTGGACAGGTTAAGGTAAACAGTCCCTAACCCATGTTTAATTTCCTCTTGCCTGCCTCCAGGAAGAAATTTCACCAGCGCACAGACCAAATGCACTGGCTGATCACACATGGAGAGGATTTCAAACTTGTGTTACCTCCCATGATGCTTGGGATTAATCTGCCACTCTCAGTGATCACAGCTACACTGGCACAACTACTAGTCCACCAAAAAAGATACAGAATCTATGTTCACAGCCTTCCTCCCCCGGATCTGTCTTAACCTGCTCCCTCCAAAGTGAGAAATATTTAAACGAGTTACAAGGATGTACTGTGCAGATGCAGCTTGCCTAGTAGCCAAGAACAGCATCTGATTCAGAGCTCATTACACCAGGGATCTGAAGCACCAGTTCTTCATCAAGACAGATCGACATGCATTTGAATGAGCTGCATCACTGCTCAAGGCAACTCTTCATCCTTCCTGCAAGATTAGTGTTTAAGATTCTTCTGGTCTCTCACAGTCTCTGAGACAACTGTTATCTTACAGTCTGTCAAGTATTAGTTGCCACTGTCTCAGCTAATGGGTTTTATGTAGATCATTAAAATATTCAAGTACTATGCATAGCCTCCAGCTTGTTTTAAGCCAAATATTTCCCCAGTGGGAAATGGAAGGAAAGAGCCATTCCAGGGAAATAATAAAATAATAAAAGTCATACTAACAGTATAAAAAGTACAGTGCAAGATTAGACTTCAATCCCATTTCACCGTGCACCCTGTGAAATCACTCTATGTTTGTAATAAGTGACATAAAATATTAAGGAATTCAAAACAATCAGTGCAAGTTTTGGACTTTCTTAGAATGGAAAAAGGCAGGGGGGTGGAGGGTGGTGGTGGCATTTAATCAGGCAAAAGCACCAGACATTTAAACCTACTGTTCTCTCAGAACAATTACTAAACTGTTGAACTAATGCCCCATGGCACTGGACATCAGTGTTTGAAAGCTTACAACAGAATTTTAGCTACAACTGAAAGAACATTCTCAGTTACTATATATAAAAACACAGACATTTCAAACAAATAAAAGCATCACATGTGGTTAGCTAACTTCTAAATTGAAAAGACTAGAAAAAGCTTTCTGCCACTGGCAGTTTGTGCCACAACTGGCACTAGTAGATCAAATGAGTAGCTTTCTACAATGCAGGTAGCTGTGGCTTTCATAGCTAGGTATCAGCCTGCAAAATAGATACTATTGACAAAACACCCTAATATTTCTTCCCTGGAGTATGGCTCATTCTTTTTATTTTAAAAACCAACCATTCCAATAATACTACTCATCAAATACGCTGACATTTTGGAAAGCTCATCTAAATACCTGTCAGACACTTGACTGTGTTATTAAGAGTCATGTTTTGGATCATTGTGAATATTACCAGAAAGATATCAGTAACAGAGTTCAGATTCCATTTTATAAACCTCAGAAAAGTAATCACTGCATTAAATTCTGAAGGGCAAGTATCACCCAATGTATAAATGGTAAACATTTAGATAACCTGAATGGCACATGGTATTGGTAAATCTTTGGGCTGCAGAGCTGTGTCCAGTCAAATCCTTCCTTATTCAACATCAATTCTGACCATTTAACGCTCTGGAGCAATGAATTTTCCTGTGTTTAATAAATGAAAAAGAAACAAGTGGACAAATAAAAGAGACAAATGTTTAGGGTTGGGAGAACAGTTCTGTCCTCTGTTGGCTTGGACCGTAGTCCAGTAGGTGTTATCTCACATTTCTGTTCAGGTGCAGCAGCCATGGTTGCTAAACTTGGGAGGGCTGGGGTGTAATGCCAGTTGCTTTTTGCCCCACAAATACATGGTAATCATGAATACTGGGTTGAGATAGGCAGCCTGACTGCTCAGGCGTGCCAACATTGCTCAGCAGGAAAGGAGACAGATCACACTCTCAGTCTAAGGGCTAGCACAGTTAGGCTACATCTCCATCACATACCACTTCACTGTGGCTCTGACCTTCATCAAAAATTGTT
Source organism: Polioptila caerulea (assembly GCA_013397295.1). Taxonomy (NCBI): domain Eukaryota; kingdom Metazoa; phylum Chordata; class Aves; order Passeriformes; family Certhiidae; genus Polioptila; species Polioptila caerulea. The sequence continues at coordinate 68,982 of VYXF01012771.1, read as the reverse complement.
TACATGTGTCTTCTTCCAGTTCTCAGTGTATAAATTGTGGAAAGAGTGAGTATGAGAATTGTGGAAAGAAAGACTGAGCCCATCCAAGTGGTGTATTCGTGGCATTATTATAGCTTTATGATTAATTCTCTCTGGCATGGTTAGACACTTATGAGTCTTTGGGAGTTGCAATATCTGTTGGGATGATATGGGAGAACTGCTCAGAGTGAGGGGAGCTGGGCTGGCAGGATGGCACCCATACTGCCTCCTGGTAAAGGTCTCAGTGCATTTAATCCTTTATATTGTGCTTAAGTGTCTTGAAATTCAGTAGCTGCCATGGTCCAAAATGACACAAGAAAGCATGTTAATGATGAAATGCTGCTCCAGCACTCCATCTCGCTCCTCAGCCTCACTCTACATAGCACCCTAGGTTTAGCCTTTATGATGATCGTAAATTAGAAATGCCCCATGTTATTTTAGCTTGCAACAAAATTAATAAAGTTTGGAAATTGGAAGGTTAAGAAAATTTTTCTCTTTTCTAAAAAGCAGATCCCTGTTGAAGGAGAAAATTGGAATTACTTTACCAGAGGATCTCAGACAGCTGGATACTGTGATTAATATAAACTACCAATAAGACCTATGAGCTCTGTGTATCCATAATGAAGCCAAAATTACTAGAATGAAGAGTGGGTAGCCAGGAAAAGAAAATCTTATGAGGAAATGCAAGAGCCTTTATATACATACACAGTCACTAAAAGAAAATACTGATAACCCTCAGACAAGATTTGAAGGACAATTGCTCTAGGGCACATGTTCTTCCTTTCAAAAAACACACCTACTTTGTGATACTTGCTACGGTGGATGCAACTCAAAGTTACTGACTAGCTGGCTACAACTAAATATTTAGGAAGATGCAAACCTAGAAGGAATATCACACTGTAAAAGGCTGCTCTGTAATTGCTGCAATGACTACAGTGATTCCTTCTCCTTGCTGTACAGGGGGAGAATGTCAAGAACAGCAGAAACCATTAAGAACCTCCGGGAACATTTTGATAATGAAAGTCACAGGAGATACAACTTTCCCATTTTGCATCCAATTAGAAGAGGTTACCAAAAGGCAATTTAGAAGAGATGTGGACATGAAGGATAGGATAATAATTTCTTCCCGAGGGTTTAGCTTGGCTCCCACTGCACTATTGCAATACTGCTAGATAGGAATGTGAAAGAAGAGTATTGCTTTTAATTTACCTGATAGAAACTGCTGTAGTCTAAATTGAGTCTCAGCCATAGAGTGCCACTGTGTTTGTGGAGAAGCTAATGAGGGGACAGAGTGATGGGTTTTCAAAGCTACACATCTAAGGCAAGTTCACATTTATATGTTCAGTACTCTGCCTATAGCTTTTGAAATACCATTTCTGTGGTATGCAGCTTACACAATTTTTAAGAAGTATATAGTGATTTATCAAGGGTTTTTTTTAAAGTAAATGGAAACATTCAAAGCCATACACTTAACAAGTTATTCTGAAAACTTACATCTTACTTTTCTGTTCATCTTTTATCTACCATTGTGTTATTCTTTGTTCCCTCTCCCTAGACATCACCATCTGCCTCTGTGGTTGGCCAGAACTGCCCAAATTTCCAAATTTGAAGCTCATAATGAAAACAAAGCAGTGGATCTTGACTCCTTTGCATCTCATTAAATTTGTGTTTCTGCTTCATGATAGACTTCCACTGCCAATGCATGGACTTGAAACAATCCTGCATGGACCAGGGCCCTGCTATGCCACAGGGTGTCTGTTTACAGCTGAGGCAGCCTAAGATCCCCCTGTGGAAGAATGTGGACTAGAAAGCCCAGAACATGCCATCTAAGAAAGCCTGCTCTGTGTGCCTCCCTGTCAAGCCCAGCAAGCCTTCAGGCTTGATACAGGAACTCAAATTTGGTAATTTAAATTCCCTTTAAAAATTTTATCTCCATTGGACCTTTCCCTCTAAACCTGAAACAAGAGAAACTCCACCTCTAAAACCAAGAAAGTAAGCTGTCATCATATCTTTCTGAGGGCAGAAGGGTCTCCTGAAGAGCATAAAGGAGCTTACATTGCTTGTCTCTCCTGGAGTTAACACAAGAGAGTGCCTCAGGGTAAGCTCTTTGGGGGCAATAGATAAGGAGATGAACAGCATATCTGGACTATAGGGGTAAGCTGGAAACTCCCTATTGTATTAAAACACAAATATTTTGTATTAACTAGGCATGGAGCCCACACTTTCCTGCTGAGGCATCCACTGACAATGTGATTTTGGACAGCTACCTTGGTGTGAGGTACTCCCCCACCCCATCACTGAGGACACATGCAATCTTTAAAACTCCTTTTGCTGAAAGATGGGAGGAGTTTCGGGAGTTAGGATCTTGGAGGAGAGGACCCTCAACAATGTTGAAGCCAATATGATGTGGGCTTTGGAAATTTCTTGAGAAATACTACCAACAACAGAAACCTGTGAAGTAGATTTTGTGACTTGTATTCCACCAGAGTAGACTGGTATATAGACTATATATTTGATAACCCTTTTTATGGTGTAGTTCATGACCTCGGGAAAGCACATCTTGAAATAAACAGACACAAACCATTGCCTTCACATGTATATACTTGATAAACCTATCTATATAAGTATATCTATACATAAAACACATTTGCTCCAATATATACAAATGCTGAGGCAAATGCCAGCCTTACAGATTTATTCTTACATGCACAAATATACCGCTAGCTAAAGCCAATGTCCTTTTAAAACCTTTCCACTCTGACAGCTGTATTTAAGCTGCACAAACTGTTGCACTTATTCCTTTGTGGCTGTTATGTCAGCTTCTTCCAATTTTAGCACTGCTTACACCCATCATTGCCTTTTACCTCTCTGACCTCCTTGAAGGAAACAAAGAAAAGAAACCCCAGCACAGAAGAGAACTAACTTTACATTAGTGATGTTGTGTCTGGAATTTGACACGAATTTCCCAGTGGAGTAGCCTAATCCACCTGAGATTCTCAGTGACAACACAAGCTCTCCTTCAGAGCAAGACTGGGGGACCAAGAATGCAACTACAGAAAACCCTGCAAGATTAAGTGGTTTTGGAGAAGGCATTTATTGCCACACCATCTTTAGACTGGGAGTCATACAAAAGATTAAAAGCTGTGTCTCTGGAAGATGGCACTTATTTCCATGAGTTTCCCTCATCTGTGAAACATAACTATGAGAAACATGGTTTGTCATGCCAGATGAAATCATAAAGTACTGAAGTTACCACTGCATTGGTGTCCACTGTCATTGGTGCTCACTATGAAGAATGAAACTGGAACATACTGTGCACTGGGATAGGTTATAAAAAAGGATTGACACTTCATCACAGCCCTTTCATTAGGACTTCACTAATGAGGAGGTTTAAACTCATTTTACATTAACAAGAGCTAGTTGTCTGACCCTTCCCTTAGTCACTCATTTTGTCCTTAGAACAAAGCAAAGTATTATCTCCAGAGACCATTATACAGAGAAATAAACCCACTGAAATGATAAAGCAAAATGCACAAGGTGGTATTTGACCCATGGTCCCACCAGGGCATGAAGTGTATGGTTTTCCTGGAGAAGTAGCCTTTTAATTTATGGCTCAGATGAATTAAATTCTGATAGCTAAAGATGTTAGACTAATTTTTACAAGAGCAGGAGTTGGGAGTTCTGCTGTGACAGCATAACTGCAACCTAAGTAACAACCTAAACAGTCTGAGGACTTGATACAAATCAAGATGGCCCTTTAAAAAATTGCTTGAAATACCAACAAAATCAGAAGGTCTTTTCAGATATTATTAGGACAGAAGAAAAAGCCACATAAAAACTTTATCATTTGGGGCCCAAGCACTTTGTCTTCCAGAAGCCCGGATTAATGTTTGTATGAGTTTTAGAGAATTTATGTTTTTTGAAAGTGGACTTCTCTCAGGTAAAGGGAGAAGAACTCGGTTCACTTTAGGAGATGAAGGAAAGCAGACTTTAGCAAAAACTTAACTTGCTTATTAAGATTTTAGAACACAGATGATTTATTGGCCAAGCTGCTTGCTTTTTATATGCAAAAATTTTCCTGTTAAAAATACTCTATAAACCAATGACCCTAGTAACATGCCATAGAAGGTTTTATTGCTCAGCATTGACCATTTTTATCAAAGCAGTTCAGTATTGTACTGAAAAAAAAGGTGGCAGGCAAAAAGCCTTTACAAATTTCCTTTCTATGTGCTGTATCTGGTCATAATTTAATATACATGCTGGAATCTCTTACTGCATGACAAGAAGATGAACTGTTAGGAAAGTGCCCTTTTGTGCCAGGTCTGGAGCTTGTAAGTTAATAGCTCCAGAGAGGAAAGATAAGCAATGCAAACTGGCACATTTCTTACCCAATTAATATTTCTTTTTAAAATTTCTGTGCAGATTTTAGAGGCCAACAAGAAAATTTGTAGAAAAACAATTTTAAAGCCATTTTTGGGGCAGATGACCAGCAATGGGTCGTTCTGTCCAGGAAAAAGCTAAACAAACTCATTCTGTATTCCTCTGAAAATGAAGCCACAGGCAAGGTGGGATCAGCCTCCTAGCTGTTCTTTATCCATATTCTTATCTCCAGCTGGGCATCACATCAACCTGCTAGATAGAGGGCAGGAGGAAGCATGCTGCAGAGAATATGTTCCAAGCGATGGAAGGACGATGCCAGCTCACCATCTTGCCCAAACAGACAAACCTGAACTGAGAATCCCATGTAAGACAATCACATCTGAAATATGCAGGCTACAGGGCATCTCCTGGCTCTTTGCAGGGGGAAGTGCCTTCACACACATTTTAGGGAGAAGCCCTCAGTAGGCAGAACAAACAAGTATGGGGGTAATGACGCAAGGTGCAGCTAAGCAAATGCTTCTGTTTGACACACATTCCCACAGGCTCTGTCTCTGTGCAACTTCCTTATTTCCTCCTGCTATAAACACTCAGCTTTTGATCCAGTATAGCTCTCAGAGCATAGGTTTCCAGACTGATGCTGTCTATAGAAACAGTAAGCTTAAGTGTAAAACCGTCCCTGGTCTGTACACCCATACTGTGCTGTTCATGGTTCCCACACAACACAACAGGAACTGTGGTAATTGTAAACAGCCTGTGTCCCATCAATTCCCTTTTCCCCTTTTGCACCATACAAATGTCCCTGCACGATACCTCCACCTGAAGCCTGTGTGCAGTGCTGATGATTTTAGCCTCGGAAACCTGATTGCGTTTGAATTTCTTTCCATGTATGTTTTAACTCACAAACAAGAATGTAAGTTTTGGGTCCTGTTTTCTAAGGAAAAGGAAAATGGCCATATGTATGCTATTGGAGTGAGAAGACAAAATTCCTTTAAAAAGTCCCTGGAGAGCAAAAAGACCACCACATTTTAATTCTCCAGTCTTGAATACAGAGTTGACTGAACCCTTAATAACAAGGTGTTACGGTGAAGTCTCAGATTTAGTTTTTCCACTCCAGCTTCTGGAAAGAGGAAAGTCATAGGGTCATAAGGTACTTGTTTCAGAGTATGACAGTTCAGGGAAACAAGGGGTAGAAAAATGTCTTCCAACTCCAAATTTTCTAATGTGATTAAGAATGGCCTCTGCAGTCCTTAGCAGTGCGAGCACACAGGGCTCCAATTGCTGTTGGTTTGTTCACTTCTTTCAGCAGGAAAAAACCTATCACACAGAGCTTCACTGTAAAGGAAAATTAAAGTGGTACCCCAGGGAGGAAAATTGTAATATAGCAATAAGACAAAGAAAATGGGTTTAAACTGGGAGAGAGTAGGTTTAGATTAGCTATTAGGAGGAAATTCTTTCCTATGAGAGTGGTGACACAGTGGCACTGGTTGTCCAGAGAGGTTGTAGATGCTCCATCCTTCAGAGGGTTTCAGGCCAGGCAAGATGGGGCTTGGAGCAATCTGGTCTGGTGGAAGGTGTCCCTCTCCACGGCAAAGGGGTTGGAACCAGATGATCTTTAAGGTCCTTTCCAGCCCCAAATTCTATGATAATGTGATTACACAGTACAAAATAAATATATATGAATTGGTCCTTGGGCTGGTGGTATTTCTACCTGTTAGGGGCAGCATTAACAATCAGTGTCAAAAAGTCTCACTCTATTAAACTGGACACAAAAGCATGAATTTCCTTCTTTCCTTCTCTCTTGGATTACTGACCCCTCAATCAGATCACCAGCCCTTTATGTGAAACTCAGAGTGCCTAATGGCTGTTCTTTCTCCTTTGTTTAAGAATGGGAGTCCACACTCTCAAAGTGGACTTGATTTTGAGGAGCGTAGCAAAATGTGCACATAAAAGGTATCTTCGGGTTTGGGATGTCAGTTGTGGAGGTGGAATTTACAGAGTTGGGATTTTTTTCCAAACTTCTCCCTCTCTGAATATGTCACTGAAACTCCAAAAGAAGCAAATCATGACACATGTCTGTTCTCTTGTGAAAGCCCTAGGGGACAGAACATACTGAATCACTCTGCTGTTTTCAGGTCTTTCCCAGTGTCTAGCCAACAGTGACAGTGCTGGCATGTTGTCTAAACATCTGCCATTGTCTGAGAAGTGGAAGGACACAGTTTATTTTATCTCCTGTGGCTGCTACAAGATTGACAGTGACAAGTGCAAAATGGACATGTCCCACGGAAATTCAGAAAGGAAAATCCCTAAGGAACTCTAAAATAAGTACATGGTCAACTCTCTCATCACTCTGCAGTGTGAGTAGACATTCACATCTGTTAGCAATAAACATTGGCTCCCTCCTGCTTTTCCTACCCAGCATAAGCAGCAATATCCAATATGCCCTCTCTCTTCCGTTACGTATTTTAGTTACTTGAATGGTACTAACTCCAGTGTACATTAATGCTTCTGAGAACAGAAATGAGAGGATTTACCATTTTAAATTGCTCCAGAAATTGTTCCTGCCTACTCTGCTGCTAGCTAGGCATAAAGGGGTAAAGGAAGCCAAAATCCAACTCTTCTGACCTTGCTGGCAGAAAGCTTTTTAAATAACCAATAAAAATTTCTCTAATTCTTTCAACACATACTTAAAAATTATCAGACTAGTAGCTGACAAGAAAGTCTAGAAAAATACAAAGATATGGCTTTGACCTTTCCTCCTGGTTCTGCTACAGTAGCTATTAGGTGTGAGTTAAGGACATTCATGTGTAGTCTGCTATAATGCACAATTTGTAGCAGCCCTGGAACTGTCAGGGTGAATAAGACCATTGGCCTACCTCACCAGCCATCCTATTCTTAGCAGCTGGCAACACTTACTGCTTTAGGGCAAGATTAATACCCTACCTCCCACAACCCCACTGACTTTGATTGCATGAAGTGGCCTTCCAGACTGCTCAAAACCAGGCTGATAGATGGCAGATTTGGTTCTAGTAAAGAACTGGAAGGCTCATCCTAATGGCTCTCAAGGGTAAAATTGTATAGCATTATGGCTGTAAAGTATGCTTCCCTGGGAATCATCACTACAGAGGAAGAAAAGAGTCAATTTCCCCACTGGTACCCCTGCAGCTCCCAGTGCGGTCCTGAGAAAAGCAGGAGAGACAACCTCTCTTTCCTAGGAAAGAACCATTTCTGACTGTCTGTCCCAGCTGAGAGAAGACACAAATCGATGTCCTCATCTTCTCCCCAAGGGTAGTGGAGCACAAAAGAAAGAGTACAAGGAACTCCAGCAAGCACCAGCTGGCATGCAGATGAAGGGAAATACACCCAGGTGGGGATGGTTGGACCTCAGGGTGCTCCAGCTACCCCAGGGCCAGGGGCTGCGGAGGCAGAGGAGACAGTGTTTGAAGAATACATTGTCTGTGGAGGGCAGGGAAGGGAGTTCCAAGCAGGAATCACTGATGTAGTTTCCTCTTCCCTTGCCTTGCCCAAACCTACTTTCTGAAGAAAGGCATTTGAGCCTCAATACATGAAGAACAGTCTCTGAGAGTTCTAATAATATATAAGAAATAACAATTGCACCTGTAGTTCAGAAATCCCATCCAGTCACTCCTGATCTCTTAATGCACATTTTTTTTCTGGGCTAGGAAGGGAGGAATACTTGAAGGCCTTGCCAGCAATAATTTAAACAACTTGTAAATACTTACAGGAGGAAGTGTTTGTTCCTTCTGTTGAAGCTTGTATCCTAAGCGTGGGTTCTGCAACACACAGAAGTAACAATAAAGTTGTAAGAATACAGCCACAGTTACATAGCCAGCACTATATTGGAGAAGCCTGAACATCTTCCCCCAGCAGAGATTTCTTTTCTTTTATTTTTTTTTTCTCAGCAGTCAGAAATCCAGCAGAGCAGAGAAAAAAATGAGATAGCTTGAGAAAGCAAAGAACTTCAAAGTTGGTTCAGCATGTCCTAGGCGCACTGTGAATAATCAATTATAGCAAAAATGCTCCATAGTCCTGGGAGGAAAGGCCGTGAGAAAACTGGCAAAGACAGAGTAAAAATTTCAGCTGTTTCTGACAGCATCAGAGGAAAGTGGAAAGCAGTAGGTCTTGAAGATCCACATGCTGACACAGGAAGCACTAGCTTCTTATCTTCTTCTCACATAACTCCAATTGAACAGTAAGGAACTTCAGTCTTTTACAACCATAGTTAAGGACTTCTGTGGCTTGAAAGAGAGGAGGGTCCATGAGTGTCACCACCTCTACAGAAAGCTGTAGATGGAAGGGAAGACAGAACACATTCCAGACCAAAATGGGACATAGCACCAGTCCCAAAGTGGTTACAAAAAAAGAAAAAAGAATGGTAAATAATCTTTTAGGACAGTGGAAGGACATGGACCTCAACACAAATCACACAAAGGAAGCACTCAGAAAAGTTTATAGAAGGGAGCCTGAAGCTAGGTCTGAACTTCCTGAACTATAAGAACCTGAACCACACGGAAATTAAGAGACATGTCTTTGGGTGGCTTGATGGGCCTCCACAATCTAGCAAATCATATATGGTGTCATGCATTAATAAAGAATTAAAGAGAATGCTTGAGAAGTATTATCAGCTGAAAGGAAAGATTTGAAGAGAGAACACTTTGCCTAAGGTGGCAATGTGATGTGCCAGTGTGAAGTACAGGTGGCTAACACCCAGCCTGTGAATTCTAGGGAGCAGGTCAGGCATACTGCATACTCTGTAGGGAAACATTTAACATGTCATGTCACACAGAAAAGATGAATCTGTTGCCTAACAAAGCATGGTTGTAGGCAGAAAAAAACCCCCACTCTTAAAAACTAAGACTTCTCTGTAAGTCCTATCATCAAAAAGTAACTGTAACAGTACTTCAACAGACCTAGATCATGGTTTGAACACCAGCATTTCACAATAGTCTATCTTAAAGTAAATAAACAACACTAACAATTATTCAAATTATTTTCATTTGAAAGTCCTGGAAAGAAATCAGCAGTTCCCAAAATGCCAGGCACTACTGGTCACCAGGAAACTCATGAAGTGCTAGATAAAGACATGGTCTGGACTCAGAGTGGGGATAGAACAGTAGGAAAAACAGCACCTGGCTGGGTTTGGGAGTAAGCTGGTCTCTGCTCCAGCCACGTATCAAAGACCTCTTCAGAGCTCCATGTGAGACCTCAACATGCAGCCACTAAACATATTGCTTTTTGCTGTTCTGAGGACAATGCCGTGATGTGTTGCTTGGCATGAAATCTGCCAGTGCAGCAATTCATCAGGAATGCAGCCAGCTTTTTGAACATCCTAGCTTCCTCCTCTCCAGCAGCACAATAGCAGTAAAGAGGAGGACAGTACTGTAACAGCAGGCACTTGAAGGGACATAAGCAGGGACTGCTCAAGAACAAGAACTTGAATTCATGGGAAAGAAGGCACCAAAGCACAGGGACTACATTCTTGCTGCACAAGAGAGAAGGCAAGGCCAGTGGAGTCAGTGACCAGCATGTCACCTTCTTTGAACAAAAATGGTTCCAATGGTTACAGGACATTTGCTATTAGCTATGTGGTCTCAGATATTCCCAGTGAAGCACCAGTGACAGGCCCCACTGAGAACATGAAAGAATATGGGCACATCCAACGTCTCTTCTGTCAGGCAGCAATGCCAAGATTTCAGAAGTAGGTCGCCACACACACAGATGCATCAAAGGAAAAGCTGCAGGCATGCTAAATGCAAAATCTGGCAATCCCACTGTTTTCCTTGATCTAGCCTACAAACACTGTCATTTCACACTAAAACCCATCCCTGCCAGACGTAGCTTTCCCAAAAAAGCTAGCAGGACCCCAGCCTCTTTGGCAAGGAGGGTATGTGCATCTTGTAAATCCTTGGGTTGCTCGGCTTATACAGGTTTATTTACAATTGTCTCAGCCAAAGTCATCAGTAAAGACAAGAGCTTGTATTGTGGCCATATATAAAGTAAAGCTTAACAGTTAAGTAATGAAAGCAGCTTCTCACTGGGGTCAGTTCCAGGAGTAACTCTGGAAGTATGCAATCCGTAACTGCAGAAAGGATTCTGAAAGCAAATTCCATCAGCCTGAAAGGAAACCACCTGGAGAAGGCTCCTAGTATGCCAAGGCAGCTTCAAAAGTGGTTAATTTATGACAGTGAGTTACCTGTCTACACTCATGGACCCTGCAGAGCTGTCAGAAATTGTATGTAGAGCCCTGAGGAACAGAGCAGTCTAGGCAACAGACTTTCCTGAGGACACATCAATATGCCTATACACTCAGCAAACTCATAAGCAGCTGCTATGATTTATAGGAGAAGGAGGTAAGAGATTTTTTAAAACATAGCTCCTAACAACACAAATACTTCTTCACTTGGGCTGCTGCAGCCTGACAACTGTAGGCCAAACTAGCTTCGTCAATACAGCCCCAGGGTAATAAAAAGTATGCTTAACCCTTCTTCATTCACTTCTTGGTCCCTGAAGTAGCTCAAGTATGCAAGGTGATAGGCAGAAATGGAGCTGCTGGATGTAGATGAATCGTTCTCTGTTAAGAAGGAGCTGTTTCAGAGCTGTAGAAGCAATTTCAAGAAGAAATGAAAAGAAAGGGACAGAAAGACTCTGTTAATTCAACTTACGTGAATAAGTTTTTGTCACTTCTGTTGATACTGGTATCTTGCTGGTACTCTCTGGAAAACACAAGAGGCAACAAGAAGTTATAATATGGTGTCAGATGATCCTCTAACAGCATTCAGCTCCAGAATGGACAAGATAAAGAAGAAAGAGGTGTTCAAAGAAGCAATCCTAAATTTTGCTTCAGTGGGCAGAGGCTTCAATCAGACATCCACTTGTAGAAGTTTCTTTTCAGGAAAAAGAACCAGAAAATGATGGTGCCTGAAAAAAAAATGAAGAAAAAAGCCTGCCTCTTCTGAAAGAAGCCAGTTGTTCAATCTCTCCTTTTCCTCTGGGAATAACTGATCAGTGGCAACAGGAGAAATCATGCAGATGGCTCTGTTTCTGGAAGACGTCAGTGTGAGTATTCACTCCTTATGCTTCTAGGCAGTTAAATTTTGCAAAGACGTGTCCCTGTTCATATCACTTGAATTCCTGGTAAGTACATCCAATAGTGTCACTTGCCATTTCAGGGAAATCTTCTGAGCCACACATGCAAACCCCATCCCTCATGGACTGCTGGGGGCTCTGTGATAGAAATCAAACAGTTGCTTTGCTGAAGAGATGGGAAAAGTTGAGCTTCCATACTGGTCCTATGTATATCTGTATACATTATTGCTAGTTACATACTGGCATGGACTGCTTGTACTCACTTGTTAAACCAGCTGATGGCTAAGGGGGATAATGTTGCCATATTTAGATCCTTGCTAATGCAAATTGCACAGATGGGAGAAAGTAGAAAGGCTTTGTTTAGGCTTCGCAGACTTGCAGAGAGACCTTGTTCCAAAGATAGCATTGATTTGTGAGTGCTCTGCTGTCCCCACAAGCCACAATTGTGTGCAATTTCTTAGGTGTGAACAAATCACTCTTCAGTCGCATTCATCAACAGTCTTGGACTTCCCCAAGTTCTCAAAACACATTTCAGACATTAAGTGGTGCAGTTCAATGCAGCTGCACAAGTTCCAACTCTACAGCTGGAGAAAGGCCCTGAATGCCAAGAAAAAAGTCTTGCCCTGAAACCTCAAGGCACACTAAGAATCCCCTAGCAGGTTGAACAAACAGAATTTAGAAAATACCTCATAAGAGACTTAGGAAAAGGAATAGTTTTAATTTTGTTTTGTGATTCTGGATTCCAGTGGTTCTCTGCTCATTGTCTCCAGGATTCACAGGATCTTGACCAGAGACAAAACTAGTCCAACTGCCTTCCCTTCAACATCCTTCTTGTTAAACTTTAACATCAGCTCTGTATTTTAACTTCTTACTTGCCTGCTCTTCTTTTGTATTATTTTTTTTTCCATTTTGGTCCAGCTTTCTTTGGCAAATACACTATTTGCCTAGTTAGTACATTCCAGTTTCATCTCACTAATGGGACAGAATATGTAATGTAGCATTTCCTTGGCAGCCAGTGATGCATGGCATGAAAGTGTGTATCATAAGTAAAACTTTATATGTCAAAACCTTTGCATTAGGTCTTGGAACACAGTAGCCTGTAGCCAGGCAGCTTTCAGGACCATTTTTTGGGTATAATGGCAGTTTCTCTGTTGTGTAACTGGGTTGTCTGAGCAATTAACCTTACTTACTCACGTCAGAAGATGGGACAGGTCTGACAGCTGCGTAGCTCAGCGTCTGGCACAACTGGAGCAAACTCTTCTTTCACCATTAAAGAAACCATGCTCCATTTAGTGTCTGTGCTGAGCTTGATGGAGTATTTCTTACTGGCACCTCCCCAGCCCAGCTGTGTTAGTACAAATGCCGACAGGAAGCTTCCCTGCCAGTGGAAAATACAGCCAGAGCCTCCTACACCTGAAACGTGCTGAGAAATGCATTTGGAAAACATGTGGCATAGTCACACTTTATCAAGTCCCACTAGCAACAGTTGTGTTAGCAACACTAACCGTGGATGGTAGCATTTGGAAGACAGGACATTTGTGTGCATTGCTTACTGTACACAGTACACCACAACCGTAACAAACGTGTTTTACAGTGCCTGGGAAGGCTAGCACAAATCCACGTGACAAGCTATCTGAACACAAGAAGCAAAGGAAACGGAGGCTTCTGTTACAGACCCTTCAGTACTTGCCTGAGGTGAAAGAGCTGGAACCATTTTGCAATCATAATGCTTCTGCTGCTGCAGTCTGCTAGGGTATGGAGATGGCAGCCTGCAGTGCTGCCTTCATCATCACATTTGAGTTCCCATGAGGAGCAGCTACCTCAGAGGCTACAACCAGTTCTGTCCCCTGGCACTTCTAGGAGTACTAAATCTTGGCAAAGTGCTGTTTTCTGAAACTGGGTATGTCTGTGCAGGGGCTTATTTATGTAAAAATACTGAAGGATCCATGAGAGATCCTTGTGTGAGGATGTTTTAAAGAGCAGGTCTCTGCAGCTTCTCAGTCCTACTTCCTTAGTATTTGGGCCAGCAGTACCTTCTGCTGTTTAGTCTGACATAACAGGGAAGAGTTCCTTCAACTCACACAGGATTCCCAGCAACCTCATCACCTTGCTAGCTTTGATATGTTGATCCATCCTTCTAAATACAAAACTTTGTTTGGGCTGCTGAGAGGAGACTGCTCCTTCTTGCGTGGGCAACAAGCCCTGCTGTATCACTCTGAGGCAGGAGGTCCTTATCCCCCTCAGCCAAAACATTTTCTCCAGGATAACCAAATATTTAAGAGCCTTACAGCTGCTGTTGTGAACAGCTCTGTGCATGCCCTCACAGCTTTTTTCCCCCCAGTTAGTTTGTCAGAGGCCTAATGCAAAAAAGCCTGCTTGATCAAGCCGAAGGGCTTTGGTTGATCTCATGGGTTTTAGTCCAGGCCTTGCAGGTGGTCGCTCTGAGAACCCTGACAGGGACAATAACTTGGGCTCTGAGGAGGAGATGTCGTGGATGCATCATGACACCAGAGGTAGTTGGTGCTGCAAACAAGCTTTTTGTCATCCTGAGGTGTACTTTCTGGTAGTGATGTAAGTTTTGAGCCTTTTGAATTGTTTGGGCTATTAGGGTGATATCATCTGAATTATACAAACAATGACACAAACTAACAAACACCTTGAGGAAAGGGGTGTACTTTCTTCATCTCTGCCACTTGGTCTATAGGTGGCAGAGCAGAGAGTAGTTGTGTAGAAGGTTGGTAAGGCTGTAGTCTGGGGCCTCAGAGACGTGCAGGCATATATGGTCAAAGACACAGTGTGATCCAGTGGCTAAACCAACTTTTAGTTTCTTAAAACTACCATACTTTTCCCCTTTTTTCTCCAATAAACTACTGTATGAGTCAGATTAAAAGAGCATTGCCCTCAATCCAAGTATGTCAAATTGCAGGGAAAGATTCAAGAGTACTGTTAGAGGAGTTGCAATACCAAACTGAGTGCTGGCTGCATTTTTTTCTAAGACCAAATCAGTGACATTGGTCTAAGCGTGCTGATCTGCTCCAGCTGAGAATCTGACTCCTTATGCCAGCCAGTTCAAAACAAACCAGGGACACCTGGTTGCCTGCAGCTGCGCTAGAGAGAAGAGGTACCCTGATCTCCTATTTTAACCAAGTCTTGGACAGAAGAAGGAAGTTTTTCTGCACTTGAAGTATTTCATATTCATGCTCATGTTTCATTCACATGCTTTATGTGTACTAGACACAAGATGCTTTTATTTACTTATTTTTCAGTCATCTTTTTGAAGCTAAGCTACTGTCTGTCTTCAGAAGAGGAAGAGCAAATTAAAATTGAATGAATTATGGGTATCAGATCCTTATTGATTAGTGTACAACTTGGAGCTGTTACTACGACTGCAACTCCTAAGGATGCAAAACCAGAAGCCTGCACAGGCCACTGTGCAGCTAATGAATTTACCAAGGCTCACCTCTGCCTACAATTGAGATACACTAACAGATCACCTGAGTACTTCTTGTACCCATCAATTCATGCAAAATTATCCCAGCCACCCCACTGATGTGTCAAACTACATTAACTCACTTTCCACAGACATGAAGGAAAGGTGCTCACCCAAAACCCAGCACACAACCCAGCAGAACCAGCATTGCAGACTTCTGGCTTTTGAAATTTCTCTGCATGAATCCACCCTTTTGCACCCTGAAACGTGCTGGGCAGAGAAAACATCCTCAGAGAGGCAAAAGAATCAGGCCAACAGGTTTTAATGGAAAAGACTGAAACCACATGAAGATAAAGCATGCTTGACTCTTCATCAAAAAATATCACTTAGCTAGTTGTCTAAATACAGGGTTTTGTTAGCAAGTTGAAAGCTTTTGGCTGTGAACTATTCTGTCAGTGTCAATCATTAAGCATAGTAAGGTCCTATGCTGAAGAGAAAATCCCTGAAAAATTCAATGCAAGAATTTTGCCTGGGTAAAGTAAGAAATTAGGATGCACAAAAAGAGCAGTTACTGTTGCATTAGTGAACTTTTGTACTATTTATACTACACCAGGAGAACTTCATGCCTCTCTTCTGACCTCAATTACAATCTTAGGGGAGCATACATGAGTATGAGCGAATGAAAATAAGAAGGCAGCTCATATCCTGTGGGCAAGTTACACTCATTATAGATTTAAAAGAGAAGAGAATAGCTCCTATCACTTGCTATTAGACTGGTAAAAATTTTGTTTGTCTAGCTATTTTTATATTTTAAAATATAAAATATAGAAATATATTTTTATATATTTCTATACAGCCATTTTTAATCCGTACACATGGCTGCATAGACAAAGATTTATATTTCTTTTAGTAAGACTGGGAAAACTTAAAAGTCTATGTAGATTAATACAGTTTGTGTGGCGTGTGTGTTCATGTTTATGTGTGGCAAAAACTTGCACAAGAGCAAATTTGGCAGTTTAAAGTAATAACAATGTTTATAATAACAGTAAGAAGGACAGAAGTTACTATTGCATTGACTGTTACTGTTTTAGACAGAAAAGTTTATCACTTCCGGGGAATGAGATCAGGAAAAATTAAAGTCTTTGCTCACTGAAAGCAACAAAAATATTTTACAAGTGTTTTATTGAGAAATACTGTTTCTTTTCTATGCTTGGAGCAGGGAATTGAAATCAGCAACCTTGGTGGTAAATGTATGGCTTTTAGTATTCTTGGAGGGAAAACCCCAACACAGTTGCCCAGTTCTTCATATGTTTTTTCCTAATGTCCTTTGGTAGTTGATGTTAGAGACAAGGCACCATGATAAACAGGGCTTTGGTCTGGCCCTGGGGTTCTCTTTCGTGGCGCACCCCAGTAAAGAAAATTTCAACTAAAATAGTCCTAGTTTGACAAAATTCTAGGGAATTTAAACACAGATTTTTTTAAGATACTGAAAAACACTAATCTTACAGCAAAAATAAAAATAACCTCATTCCCAGAAAAGCCATTACCTCATCTACCCTCACTTCTAAAGTAACCAGCACAAAGGGAAAGCAAGATCTGGTTTGCAGATAGCAGGGCATACACAATAAATATGACCAGGTGAGGTCACTAAATTAAAGCTCAGAATTTAAGTTATGGTTCACATGGCAGAGCAGACCAGTATCACCATAAGAAAGTCAGGCCCCCTGGTGCATTTTTCTTTACCTCACTGTTACCCTATCTGCTGGAGGTGGAAGAAAGCAATCTCTCTCCTCACGTTGAGTGATTCAGCTTTCTCAGGTACCCACGCTTTAGTTTTCTACAGGGACTCCTGGGCTACACTAGACCCGAAGAGCTTCCCCAAAAGCCCATTAACAGGTAATAAGTAAGAGTTAAATATGCTGGATTTTTTGTTTGTTGTTTTGGGTTTTTCTTTTAATTTTAAACTCTTTCTTTCTTATGAATATTGCAGGACCTCCCAGCTATACAGGACCTGAGTAATGACTGCCCTTCAGGGCTCATTACCGAGTTTGGATCCCAAATCTGTCATTAAGCCAGCAAGGGGAAGAGGTCAGGGAATGTGGGGGAAGGAGGGGTGAGGAGGTCACCCTTGCAGGGGGTCTATCCCTGCTTGCAGGGCAGATGTTGCCCTTTGAGGCCGTAAGGATCTGCTGCTCTTAAGTCACCAGATGTTGCCCATGCTGTTTCTCAAATCCAGGTGGAAAATTCCACCATTAGCAGGAAAATTAGGAACAATTTTACTTGTAATTTATAAGGAACAGTAAGCAGAGGCAGCTCAGATGTATGTGTAGCAACCAAATATGCATGATTGATTTATTTGACCAATGAATGCTGCCATGCCTGAGTCTAGATGATCAAATATCACTGAGATGTTCCAGTTCAGATATCATTGAGTTTCCAGTTCAGATCTTTATGGACAAGAACCAGCTGTCAGGTTTAGACTGGATTCCAGTTTGCCCTGTGTTTGCGTGCATGGCTGTGTTTTAAACCATTTATACTTCATAACAAAATTAGATAGATTTTTAACATATATGCTATGGATGCACATTACAGGGCTTTCCACAAATACTTTCTATTGAGACCAAGCTCCTGCCTCCTTGAAGCAGGAGTGTTTTGCAGACATTCAGCACAGCACAAAAAGAAGGTGAAAAAACCATGTCACGCAGCACAGGAACAAGGTCCTGCATGCACTCCCATGACACCATTCATTGTCTGAGAAAGTAATAGAAAATGGTCAAGCTTTTTTTTTTTTCTTTTCTTTTTTTGCATTTATCTGTATCACTGCCCAGGCACAGTGCCTACAGCTGAGTTATGGAAAGAGTATAGGAGCTTTCCATGTAAGCAGATAATAAGCAACTAAAATTGTATTCATGGAAACCAAGAGAGTCTACAAAACCACACAGAAACACCTACCCATTTTTCCTCTTAGTAACATTCCAGTAAATAACACTTGATCTTTTATATCAGTCTCCTGACATCTGCTTATGATTATAATACCATACAGCTAGAATGAAATTCTAGCACTTGAGATTCTTTAGTTGATGAAATAGAATAGCAAATACACGAAGTTAATACAGTCAAGCAATTGTTGTGTGATTACAAAACAGCAGATAGACAAAGACAAATCCCACTGGAAACAGTTTACATTTGGTTTTCTGTTTATGTAAAGGCCTATCTCCCATTTAAGAACATAGAAATGTGGAACAGAAAAGCATGCCTGGTAAATTCTCATTGCTAATTCACATCTTTAACTCATCTATGACATGCAGAGAACTTCAGCTTTTCTTTTGCTAATAAGGGCATGTTTGTTTTGTACTTCGCAACTGGCTGGACACTGGACTTTGACTTATGGGAGCTGAATTAGTCAAAGCCACACTTGAAAAACAAAATTTCAGCTGAACTGCTGCCTCCACTGCCTTTTCAAAGGATAAACAGTACTGCAATACATTTAATGTGTAGTGGAAACATAAAATTTCATCAGAAGAAATTTGAGCTCCCTGTAAATGAAATGAGCCTCGCAAAAATACCAATCTACAATAACGCTAAATCTTATGTGTAAGTCTGAATGCTATCTATTTCACGAGAAGCTCTGCTCCTCAGAAATAACCTTAAATCACAATACCTGAATCAAAGCATCTGAATCACACTCAAGCCTTTGAATAATTTGCCTTCAGATACATTCATGCCTTTGTGTTTGTTGTTTTAGAAATCAAAAGAAAAACCTATCAACATATGTAAAAGTAAAAATGGTGGCAGTTAGAGCAATACAAATATTATTTAGTGTGAGAAGTGCTGGTTTACAGTTCAGACTATGGCATGTTTTAGGTTAAATGCAACTTCCCCCACTGTATATAACAGGAATTAGAACAATATTCCCTTCATCTTTTTCTAATCTTGACTATTTAAACTCTGTTGTAGACTTGGTGTTAAATAGAAGATGCTGATCTGTCCTGAGATCGGTAGGAGACATCCCATTTGTCTGTAGAGAAAATTGAGCATCTCAACTACATAACAGACAAGTCAGGCCTGACTACCTTTCTTAGTACACCTAATAGATTTCAGTGCTTCCACCTCACTTGCCCTTTGTCCTGCTGGCAGCTTTAATACATGGTCTTTCTGAATGTGACAGCAAAATAATGAGTCAAGCCTTACCATTGGTGTCTGTGATGATTACACTGGCTTTAGTACTGTCATTTCCTAGCTTGCTGCTCACTCTGCATACGTATTCCCCAGCGTCGGCCAACGTGGCTCTGTAAATGTGAAGCTCAGAGTATTTCCTGTGAAACCAGAAAAAACATATAAACATCCTGTATTGGAATAACAGTCACTGCATCAACTAAAGCCCTTTTTTTCCCACCTCTTTCAACAGACAGTCTTGTCTTCCATTCTTATTGACAGATCAACACTATCCAGGCTTAAAAGAAGTGGGGAGAATAAAAAATCTCTTACAGGCAGCTGGAAAACAGGTATAGTCATAAACACAAAAGAAGATACTTGCTTAGGCTTTTCTGTATGAGAGAAGTCTTTGCTGTTAAAGGAAATCTGGAAAACAACCATCCAACAACCATCCTCTCTCAGCCAAATTGTTGGCTGTCCAGATGCCACCGAGATGGGTGTAATATTAAAATAGATTACCCTTCCCTACAGGTTCAAATTACCAGTATTAGAGTTCTGGGTAAATACTGTAGTTTCTAACATCTGACTAAATAATCATGAGATTAGAACACACCACACTCTTTAGCAGCCTCTGAAACCCCAATAGTAAATCATTCTCCAGTGCTAACAAAAAAAAAACATGGGCAGGAGCACAATTTGCATGAAGCTACATTTTGTTCCTGGCTCAGAGATGTAATTTAATCAGTCTCCAAGGTTTTAAGATTAGATTTTCAAATGCAGAACTCCTGCCTACCCATTAATTTTGTAGGAACATGTTCTGGTGTCATTCATGGGGTCCCCAACTCACAGGATGGCAATAATCCCATTATCTAGACTGCAGAGAATGACTAGCTTGGGGAAAACGCACACATTACTGCTGTCCCCACTTACTGTTTAAAAGAAGTGCTCTAGGAAGTTTCTGCCTGTCATAAAACCTGAGCTACAGAATAGTCACTCAGAGTGCGTGAACACTGGCTTCCCTAAGCTGGCCCACCCTGACTTGAAGGGCTGATACCCACGAGGAAGCAGTTGCTCACTCTAAAAGCTCATGGTCACCACCATGACTGCTGGGCTAAACAATGTTTGGGGAGTTGCTTTGCTTTTCAGCATTGCCATGTCTCCTAACTCTCTTTGTGCAGAAATCACAACTGGTTCCCCCTTCTGCAAATCACTGAGCAGGGCTTGGTGCAGATCACAAACAGCAGTGTCTCTTGCAGCAGCGTGGGCTTCTGAAGCAACCAAAATGTTCAATGTCATTTTTCAACACATCGTTGCGAGCCACCCCTACTTCCATCACAGGACACTATCCCATCTGCAATCTGCTATCCAAACATCTGCTTATTGGCAGCTCAGCTTTCCCTGCCTCTGCCTGAAACTCCTACTGCTAAGAAGTCAGCCCTCAGGGACTGAAAGCAGTGTGCTAGGTGGACCCTTCTCTGCCAGAAACCTGCATCATGAGAGTTTCCCCCCATGTCCTGAAAGAGTACAGCTTTCTCAAGGCCACTAGGTCTGCAACAGGGAGGAGCAGCCAAGCTAGGACTAGCAATTTACTCAGGTTTTCTCAAATGGTAAAGAAGTGAATCGCTGAGTATTTGGGCTCCCTTCTCAGGAAATATGAGGAGCCCAATTCTCAGTGCTGAATTAATTAACTGGGCTGCACTTCAGATGGCATACAAGAACAGACTCTAGTTCATGGCAACTACAAATACATGAGAAAAAAGTGGTAAAGGCACTGACAGAAATGTCCAAAAGTTGAATGCTACTGTATCTTTGTGTGCAAATTTTGCACCTGACTAACAGCTATGCTCATACGACAGTAAAAGTGGCCTGCTTTTTAATTTGCCTACCAGCCATCCGCCTTCACAGCCTGTTGAGAGCCTCACCAGAACATCATGCGGTGTTCTACAGCTTGTGTGGACAGGTGTTATTTCCTATATTGCAACAGGTTATCTCTCAGCCATACTTGCAGACTCTTATCTAGATGAAGAGCAAGCTGTAGCTTTAGGAAGCTTCGAAAGGCAATGTAAACAGGCTTAGTGTTTTTAAGAATTCACTGTAACCCCGTGAAAAGGAAGGAAGCACAGCTGCAGCTATATCACTTTAATGCAGACACCCATTGTATACTTGCTGCAGTCCTCTCCATACATCAAGTAATATTGATGAAAACCAATTTTGTGGCCTGCTTGGCTTTGAGAAGAAACTCTTTGCCCTGTACATTTGTTTTTGTTGTTTTTGTTTTACTTGATACATATGGGAAAAGACAAGGAATTCTGTCTTCCTTTTATGATTTTATTTTTATATTCAAATAGGTGAAGCATCAATATTTCTTACAAATCCATTTCTAACAAGCCAAATTTACTCTTGGTTCTAAAAAAAAAACCCTGTAAGGAGTTTTGTCTCTGAGAGCAGAGAAATAATATGAATATTTATAGCCTTAAAGATATCATTGAGAGGTATTGGGACCGAATTCAAAACAGTCAGAGCAGAAGATGACTCATTAATGGCTGTAAATGAAGCAGTTTCCTAGCAATGCAGTACTCCAACAGTACTGACTTAAAGACCCGATAAGGGATCTTGTTTTCAAAGGCTTGTCCTTTTCTCAAACTATACCATCCTACTCCAAAAAAAAAGCCACTCCCTGTAAGATTTGCTTGACTGAATCTTTAGCTCATTGCCACTATGACACCGCTGAGCTTGTATTCATACAAGAAGGGGAAAGAAATACATCTGCAGAATGCAGTCCCAGCCCACCTTATCTGATTGCTTGAATTCATTTTGCTTACAGTCTCCATCTGTTATCCAGAATTGCCTGTCTGCAGGCAAATATCCAGGCTAAGCTTGTATGAAGCTCAAGGTACAGGGCACTTACACACAGTTTCCTCATGCCCTACTGCACCCAAAGCCATCATCTAGAAGTGGCAAACACCTTGTCTCTGCCACAAAAAAAAACAAACCCTGAAAAGGGAGTCTCTCTACATGTAATGAAGAGCGCCTGACTTGTACAGCACACTGCCCTAACCAATAATGTACAGGTCTCACCCGCATTCGAAATCAGAGAAGGAAAATAAAATGCTATCACAGTAGAAGACAGCCATAGGAAAGTTAGCTAGTAGGTGAAAAGCTCTTGTCTGGAGCCTGATTTTTTTTTGAATGTCTACTGTCACAAAGAAATAGCTTAGAGCCTGGACACACAAATCAACCCATCATGGCCTCATCAATCATCAGCAATCATCAGCACAAACTCACTGACTGCATGCTCTTATCCTGACAAATTTGAGGTAGAAGTGAGTGCTTTAAATGCATTTCATTAAGATTTAGTCATTCAGTTTCTCTTGACTCTTCAGTGTAATGAGAAGGAATATAGCCATTTAATGTGATTCATCAGCCGTACGGTCATAGAAGTATAAAATCAGCTTGGGTTGGAAGGGTCTTTAAAGGTCATATAGTTCCAACCCATAGACAGGGACACCTTACACTGGACCAAGTTACTCAGAAAGCCCCATCCTGCCTGGCCTTGAGCAATTCCAAGGACTGTGAATCCACAACCTTTCTGCACCATGTGTCAGTGCCTTCCTACATGCACAGTAAAAAATGTCTTCCTAATACGTAATTTAAAACTACCCTCCTTCAGTTCAAAGAGACTCCCCGTTGTCATGTGACTCCACATCCCTATAAAAAGTCTTTCTCCAGCCTTCTTGCAGGCCCATTTAGGCACTGAAAGTTGCTGCAAGGTCTTCCCAAAGCCTCTTCTTCTCCAGGGTGAACAGCCCCCACTCTCTCAGCCTGTCTTCATTGCTCCAGCCCTGTGATCAGCTGATCTTCTCTGGACTCACTCCAACAGGTCCATTTCTTGTGGCCTTTCTTGTGTTGGGGGCCCCAGAGCTGGACACAGTAGTCCAGTTGGGGCCATCAGATGTTGGGGCTCTGAACCCTCTCAATCAACCACCCTGAAAGTATCCTTGGGAACTTAGAAGAGTGAAACCATTTGGCATGTAAAGCAGTCTTTGGAAGGCTTTGAGGAAGCCTGCATTGCCACAGGGTCTTCCAAACTCCTAAAACATTAAAAAAAGTCAGCATGTGCTCCATTTTGGCAAATACTTTGATCCAGTACTATTCACACTGGCCAATGTGCCCAAACCCACCAAGTTGTATTATCTTTCCCTTGCCTACTTCAGGTGTAAAGCTAAGGTCTTCATTTTCAATTTCTGAAATAGACACTTCATCATACTGCCAGATATTCTGCAGCTTGTTAAAATATCTAAAGCTATTTAGCCCTTGTTCTGGTTACATAGCCAAACAAAAGAAACCTTTCTTTTTATTCCAACAATAAACACATTTTATTCTGCCATCACACAAAAAGAAGGGTGATTTCTTGCAAAATTCTACATTGATAGAAATCAGTGGCCATTGGCTACTCCAGATAAACTTTGCGAGCTTTTTGTAAATATGTTAGAAAGCTATTTTCAAGTGTTTGGATTGAAGATGGCAGCAAGGCTGTGGTATTCTGCATCCTAGTCGTTCTTCAGAAACATCGCCTAATTTTTAGGTAGTCATTTGAACTTTAAAATAAACATTATTCCCAGGCAGCTTATGAACTACCCTAGCCTTCACAGCTGATGTTTCACACACTTGGTAATAGTAAAAAATTCACACTAAAATGCTTGTGTAACAATACACAAGCATATGAACATGTTAAACACTTATCAGTGTGATATCATGAAATAAAATCCCAGAACATAAGTGGGGAAAAAAACTCCTTGATCTCTGATACTCCTCTAATTTGCAATGGAATCTTTTTAACATGACTTTGCTTACTGAAACATGCACATCTTTTAATGTGTTCATTTACACCACAATTCCCCCCCCCACCTTCTTTAGCTTTACAATACATATCTGTCCCACTTTTTATCACAATAAAATCTATTTTCTCATAAGCTGTTCATTTCTATTCAGTCTCAGATGCACACATGAATAGCAGAAGAAGAAATGGCAAATAAATTATGTGTCACTAAACTAAAATGTCAAAGTACGATGGCAAAGAATATCCTTCAGATGCCAGCAGATATCCCTTGTCTTTTCCTTTTTTGTACTCTACATGTGGTGGCTTTCACTTCTCTAACTGGAAGTGCTTCTCCATTCCACACTGACATTTTTAAAATGCAGGAGAGAAATTCCAGCAGTGCATGGTATCATTGTGGCTAGGGAAGCACAAATGTGTGAAATACAGGTCAAAGCCTGCACCCTCTTCACCTATGGTGAGTGAAGATGACTTGTATTTGTATCTTCCAGAAAAAGGCACAATTTTAATCTTTTTCATTACATATCTTTTGGGGAAGTTTAAACACTTTTTGGCACATCAAGCTGAAAAAGAGTCTCACACATTCCACATGCATCAATATCAAATCAATAGCTATCAGTTTCCCTTCTGACAGCTCCTCAAAGATTTTTGGGGACCAAAAAAAACCACAAAGAAGTGAGCTGGCAAAAGGCACTTCCTTGATTTAATGCTGAACTGGTGACGTTCAGCTCCAGAAGGTGAAATCCTAGCCTCAATGAGTTTGGTCAATCAGCATCAGCCAAAATGCAAATGGAGAAAATACTGATTGCCCCTCACAGGCAGCACTGTGTTGCTGGGAAAGCTGAGGGCTAGGCTCTGATCTGAACATTTTCTTTACAGAATAGACTGAAAATACAACTCTGACAGAGACATATGGCTCTGCAAATGAGTCCAGACAATTTGCCAGGCTATCTGCCACCTGGAACAGCTCCATTTTGCAAATGCTGGAAGGAGACATCACAGGTTCCTTCTTGACATCTGTGCGACTGTGGCATGGGGGCTGTGGTGACGCTGCTCTGTCCCTCTCCATGTTTCACCTTGTGCCCCAGGCTGGGGTACAAGAAACTGCCAAGGAGGGCAGAATTTCTGAATTTTAACCTGAATAACTCTAGAAAGTCAAATGTCTATCTTTTTATGGCTTGTTTCATTTAATGAAGTGAGCCCTGACAGAAAGGATGGGGGCATGAACACCTTGGAAAATAAAACCCCAGCAGAGTGCATCCCAAACCTTCTGTCTTGAATGAAGGCAAGGCATGACATGGTGCACGAGAGTTGCCCTGCCTACTGAGAGCAGAAGTGAGATTTGAAAGACTGTGTTCAGACAGATTTTCATAACTGGTGACAATTAAAACTTTTTAATCTAAACAACAAGGTAGAGACAAAGCAGCAAAAGCCTTCTTCAGTCTCAATGCAGTAAAAATGCTCAAAAGCATTGTGTAGTTTTCCCCTGCAGAAACAAGGGACCAGTCTATCTTCTGGCACTGGTCATCAGTCACATGGAGGGGGCACTTACCACCAGACAGGAGGATAGGATTTGCATGCTTTGCTGTTCATCTGACAACTGCTACACCAGTGCCTTGTCGTGCAAGAGCAGGAATGCCTCTGGTAAAGGACTACTGCATGCTTGCATAAGACATTCAGAGCTAATGAGGACAGCATTCAGCCCTTCTTAAGGACTAAACTGCTGGAAAAGAAAATCTGCAAAATATTTCAAAATCTGCAATCCTTTGATGATTTTAAGTGTTTTTGATTTTAGACAATGAACAAAAGGTACCTCTATTCTTGTTAGTAATTTAAAAGTGGCCTGTCTTCAAGGTTTACTGGTTGAAATCATAGCCTTTGGCTATCAGAAAACAAATAGAATTTGATAAGGGAAAATTAATGATGAAATAGTTATACCACACTCACACTTCATTCATACTTTCAGAAACAATAACATTGGTTTCTGTTTTCTTATATTTTCTTGTATTTTTCTTATATTTTCTTCCTCTGTAACTCATAGCTTTCAGCTTTGTGTTACTACATTTAAGAATCTCAATGCTTGCATTCTGGTGAACATTGCTTCTCAGCCCTCCCAGCCCCATTGAAAGATATTACTTTGTACTTACTTTTGTTTTTTTGGGATCTTGATGTTTTCCGGTCTGTTTTTTTTGGTTATTTCCTTCCCATTCTTTAACCATTTGAATCTGAGTGCAGGATACTCTGAAGTGGTTTCACACCTTAGCACTAGCTTCTGACCAACAGCAGCCTCTTGGTTTTTCATTTCCTTCAATTTGAGGGGCACGGCTAAAGAAATAAAAGAATGTGCTGGTGATTAGGCCATCCTCTAATGGGAAAACATCGCACACCCAAGTTGAGCTAGGAAAGCCATGGACAGTGAAACCCCAAGCAGACTAGCAATGTTTCTGCAAAAACTGCAGAAAAACAAGGATCTGCAGCATCCTTAAAGCATAAGGGCACATATAATGGCAGCTTCTTTGATGCTTTGAAGCTCTCCTACACCAGTCTTACAACTTGCAAACCACAGCAAAAACCAAAGTGCTGGTTCTGAATACAGCATGGAGCGCTAACAACATTATTTGATTGTGTACACCTAGACACAACAGCACACTGTGGCAGGCACCTCTGATTGGAAACACTGAAAGGCAAAGGGAGGGTATCTTGCCACTTTACTAATTTCAATTGCTATGAGTCATGGGCTACCCAAAGGCTCCACGTGCAACTGATCTGACAGGGAGTTAAAAGCATAAATATAAGCTCTACAGCCTCCCTCATCTCAGGGAAAGGAGTTTGCTCCAGCCAAACATTATAACCCACATTATATACCTACTTCAAACCTCAGCTTGGCAATATCCTTTCCCTGACAACAGGCTTGGAAGCCCATCAACAAAATCAATATCAATTAAGGGTATTTTGGACCCAGAAGGGGACACTGCTTTGAAAAGGCTCAGCCAACACACTGTAGGGTTCCAGCTGATGCATCTCAGTTTCTACTGTGCCATAGCAATAATGTTTCTTGTATGTGTAAACCTCCAACCATTTCAGGCTTTCTAAGTTATAGACCTCTAATATCCAACACGAGTACTGGTCTTTGAGCACAGGCTTCACAAGAAGATGCAGTCCCCCTGTGAGATACTCCCCTTCGTTTGCTTTAGCTGTAAACCAGCCACTACTGTGCTCCACCGTATAAGTAAAACACCCATACTTGACCTTGCTTCCCCTGAGGCTAATATGGGGTATTGCAGCTGGTCTGCTGGTGGGTGACAGCCTGTAAGCCCATCCTCACTCAGCTGCGCCCTGCTTGAGCCTCCAGGGCCGTGCAGTGCCTCCAGCTGCAGGGCATTTTGTTTCTTGAACAGCTGTAATATTGCCTGAGGACACAAATGGCCACCGTGGTCAAATGACTCTCCACAACATGCAGACCAGAAGCAATCAAAGAGACACCAAAAGGTCTCCAACAGAGTCCTGTGCAAGAAAATGTCCTAACAAACTGGACGCTCTCGGTTATGTCCTGCTCCTTGTGTGCTCGTGGAGACTTGCTGACATCAGTTGCCTTTAATGATTATTCCAATAAAACAAAAAACAAGCAGCACCATCATAACCATGAGAAGCCTGAATAAAGAACTGATGAACATGTGCATACATGTCCAATAAGTGTGTGCCTGTTGAAGGCAGTAGCATGGCTTGTTCCACATGTAAGGCAGCCTTTCTCACCCTAGGAAAGCTCAAGGAAACCTTTAATTTCCTGGAAACTGAGCCAGAGCAGCATAAACAGTAGTGTTTGGAAAAATGTAGCCTGCACTGAGTGGCCAAATGAGCTGATGCCTGCTGTGACGCCAGCAGAAGACAGAAAATGGACAAAGTAGCCTTCCATAATTAAAAAACTTCTTATTAAAACGAAGGTGACAACTTTTTCCATGCACCTCTGCTGGTGTGGACAACAAGTTTCTGGCAGAAATTGTTCTAGATATCAGCAAAATGTCTGAGAGGGACACTTCTCTGGGAATGGCATCCATGGATGTTGTACACACACGGTAGGCACATCTATCAGAGTGGCACTGGGATGAATCAGGTAAAGGCCCAGAATTTCATGATGAGAAAATCTTCTCATTTGTTGGTTTCCATTTTCTCCCACTGCCCCAGATAATTTCGGAAATTTCAGTGTGTTCTCAAAACGCTATGAACACAACTTTTGATTTTGGAAAAACAAGTGCCCACACACCATCCTGAAACCAATATGTTTAAATACATATACTTTTATAAGTGTTCGTACACATATATACATATACACACACATTTATATAAGAACATATGTAAATATCGTCTGAATGCAAAATTTTAGATTTTCTAAACAATAACATTTAAAATTTCCAACAAAAATACTTAAGTAAGAGCCTTACTACTGAGGCTTGTGCTAGTAGTTTCATTCTGTCATTAAAGAGTTAAAGTTATAGTCTCTTGTCATTATGTAAGAAAAAGAGCTGCAGAGATTTGAAATACAGAGGCAAAATTCCTTATTTACCATATTTCATTTGTTATAGTCCTAGTTTGCAAAAAATAATTGCATAACCACAATTGCAAGAATGATGATTTTTGTGCTAAGGACTTCAACTAGTTATTGACTGTTTTTTCAATGTAGCAATGTGAAACTGGTAATAAAAGAGAGATGCCATTTTGTTCCTGATTTTTATTTTAATACAGTATTATCTGCTCAAAATGACTTGCAGATTTTTTCCTCCATCGGAGCTGTCAGTGAAAAAAAGAAAAGTGTTAAATTAATATGCTCAACTCTTGCCATAATTCAGGAGTTACCGGGAAACATAAAAGAGGATTTAATCAATGGCAGTGACCCTCACTAATTCACAGTAACTCGCTGTCCAAGCATGCAAGCTCTCCAGGGAAAACAGCAAAAGCTGTTCACAGGCATGACAGAAAAGAGATTGTTTCTTGATTTTTTTTTTTTATTCTTTTCATTTTCACTATGTTTGTTTCCTTTCAGTTGCAGTTTTGCAAAAGTTAATCAGACCTGCCAGGCACATGAGAAATCTTGTGCTGATAAAACTACAGCATTGTATACTTGGATCAATCAAGATCAGCTTCCACTGTTGCAAGAGGTAGCTGACTTACATCACAGTCTGTGCCAATTTTTTGGCGCTGGTAAGAGAGGACCTTGTCTGCAGGGTGAAAATGCTTTTAGAAGAGACAGAAATGCTTATGATGATAACTAGACATGGCTCCTCCTGATACCGCCCTCCCCTTGCCTCCTCACCCCTTCCCCCTTTGTCCCCTCAGCATCCCCTGCCAGCCTGGCTCCTTTCCACTTCTCCTTGCTGTGCTTGTCACGCAGGACCGCTCCTGCCGCCGGCGAGGCTTCTGCCCGCTGCGTGAGACTGCCCATGGCAGGCAGGAACGATGCAGGAAGGGCAGCAAAACACCTTCTGCATTTCCTACATGCAGATGGAGGTTGAAGTGCCACCAGAGACACAAGGACTCAGTCAAAATGAAAATGGAAGGGAGCCTCACAGCATTTCCTACAGGTCACTATTTGGGCAGTGCCTTAGCGAGCAGCTTTGGTATGGCAGCAGCAGAGCCCTTACACATGCCATCCATCACAGAATGTCAAGGGCCAGGGAGCAAAGAAAACAGACAAATCCTGAGGAGAAACAGCATAAACTAAGTGTAGAAGTACCCTGAAAGAGGAGCCTCTTGAATGAAAGATGTAGTGGAGCATTTACTTTATCTGTATTTCTTGTGCCAAAATGCGGTAGGGCCTCACATTTAAGAGTCAATTAGACACACAGAAAGGCACCTCACACTACCCAGTCAGGATGTCTCTCTCTGACCCATGGACCTCCCCTGCTTTGACAGACTTTCTAAGAAAGCAACAAGGGTGATAACAGTGAGAGAACACAAAGCAGCAGAGCAGTTGTGTCAGCAAAAGCCCCACAGGAAGGGTTTAACAGGCAAAACCAAGCAAGGTGTTAGATCTTTCCTTATTAAGATGACTTGAATACCTGTCATTTTATTAGCATTTTTTTTCAGAAATTTATGTCTGCTGGCCTGCATAATATCATTGCAGATAAGGACCAAAAATTTCCATATTCTCTCTACAAAAGACTGACTGATAATGTATGAGCGCAGATAACTTCTTCTCCCTGGACTTGTGAGTTTGGCAAAGAACATCAATCTCCTCATTTTCAGCGCTTGATTGTATAGTTAATCTGCATGGAACCTCAACACATTGAACAAATTAAACAGGAAACCTGCAAAATATTATCACACAACCACACTCAGCTGAAATTCCATGAGTGACTGTTTTTATTTCCCTGTCTCTTCTTTCCCTAGGAAGGCACAAAGCCTTTTGAGAGACTGAGCACAGGAATGTATTAGGCATGCTTGCCAGTAGGCACATGTGCAGAGTTTGCTGCAGAGAATTGTGACCAACAGCTTGGTGAAGGGTAATAGAAGCCACAGGAATAACACCCATTGCCTTGGCCTCAGACTGACTGCCTATTTTTTTTTTTTTTTTCTTTTTTCCTGCATAATGCTCAAGGCAGGGAAGTAATGCAGGACAAATTGTATTATTTCCAAAAGCCTTCTCCCCTTGCATATGAGATTGTAATCAAGGTCAAGCTTACCATCAGCAGACCAGGTTTTCTAAACATATAAGCTGTACTTTAAAACATATACTGCTTCAGCTTAGACAAAAAGCCCCCTTCAAAGCCCCCAAAACCCTAACCAAACAACCCCCCCAGCCAAACAATAATGAAAATCCACAAACAAACAAATAAACAATTAAAACCCACAAAAATTTGCATTACTTCTCTTGGTTTTAATCCTCCTATTATTTTAATTCTCCTATTACTCTCTCAGGTAACATTTGAATTCTGAGCATTTTTCAAAATCTATTTCCTGCAAGCATGCTGAATCTCTGTGCAGATTACCTACATGGTAAAACACTGTGGGTAATGATAGGAGATAATCTCAAACACTCAGCTCTACAAAATACCAGAATAACTGAACAGGAGCTGAAGGACTGAAAAGCCAAAAACATAACTTAGCTACTTAATGGGTATTTCTGAATTCTTTTGAAAATACTGCCAGATGCAGTATTTCACCTCTGGGTCTTGATATTTGAATACTTAGCTCTGCACAGAAGAGCAAAAGGAAAAATGCAAACCTGGCATCTTGAACTACACATAAAACCAGGATGCACAGAATATCATTCATTCTAGTGATGCTATTTACAGAAATTTTAGGTATTGCAAAGGCCGAAAGTAAGGGGAGTACCAAAGGAATGGCTAGAAACATGGTCAGGAGCCAAGAAATAGAGCAATAGAGAGATACAGCACTACAGGCATGCTCTTTAAACACTGGAACAGCATGGAAGCAGCAAATGCCTCTATAAATCAGAGGGATTGGGAGTAATTACTCCCCAAAGCCAGTCACAAAGCCAGCTGCTAATCTGATAACCAGGTTTAGGTATGATAGTACTGAAGTCTCACTTGGTCCTGTCAAAGTAATCCTGCACCAACAAACCCATAGATCTCCACCTAAAATATTTATTTATTTGACATGAGATGCTTTCAAGTGCATGCTGTGTCAGTTTTCACGGGTATTTACCCCCAGCCATGAAACTGATCTGTGAGCTTGCATTAATCTTCTGTGTCCTCTCTGTCACAAGCCAAGTAAACTCCACTAATGCAAGTTACCATGGGCCAATTCACAATATCACCTTGAGAAGGCAGGATTTTCAACAGGACACTGAAAATGGGCATGTGGAAGAAGTACCATGCACATAGAGTAGGTCTCACTCCTGCCCCTTCTCTTCCATTTGACAAGCGAAAAGCATCTCCAGTAGAGTGAAAAAGGATGGTAGTGGCAAAACAGCATGTCTAGAAGTATTGTGTCCAGGAGGAAAGACTGAGAGCACCCATTTATTCAGTGCAACATGGTAATGACAGGTTGTCCATTCTGCTGCAGACACTCAAGGTATCAGTTTCTGAACTTAGGCCTCCTCAGAGACAGGGAACTGTGTTCAAAGCAAAACGTAGGTTTTGCAAGAGAAGCTGGGTGTGAGCAAGTGTCTAACCTAAAGATTATGATTTAAAGGTCAGCACTTAATTTATTTACTGATGATCGTGTCTGCGGCAACATATTGCCTGATTACATTAAATACTCTCTCCTCTGAGTCTCAGTGCTTCAGCTGACTCCAACTGGCTGCATCCCTGGTGGGCTTTGATAATCCTGTTAGACACTGTCAATACAAAAACCTGATCATACAGACTAAAAGTGTGGGACAGTGTGAAACAAATAAAGTTGATATACAAAAAGTAATTCAGAGAAAACAGCTTTTAAAGTTGATGGAAGAATCTGCAGGTCCATACATTGCATTCCTAAGTGCATAAAAGGGGACTCCAGAATCTTTACTTGAACACTAAAATTCAAGTAACCCAAAGCACAGAAATGCACAGGATAAGTCCCATGGACTTCAAGGGGACTTGCAAGTACTCAGCAATTCTTAATTTTTATTTTGTTTTCACATGAAGCCACTTTTGATTTAGGAGCTGAATTTCAGGATTGCAGATATAAAAAAACTTGACTCAGGTTTTGTGCCTTAACGTCAGATGAAAGAAGGAAGTGCAGTTTGCCACATCATACATATATCTCTTTCTCTTGTTTGCTCTCCAATGTAAGAATATTAAGTACTAATTTCTACTTTTTCTTGAAAGAAAGACATTCAGTAAGTTATCAAACACAGGGCAGTGCAGCTGATAGAACCACGTAAAAGCAAAGGTTGCAACTACATTGTTAACTTGTCTGGGTCTCAGCCTTGGCTTTATGGCCAGAGCTATAAGGTTCAGCAGATCACTGGACTGAGAAGCATGGAAAACTCAAATTTTGGGTCTCAGCTGTGGTACTTTAGTAGCTACATTGGTGTGCCTTAAGACCATGTTGGAAAGAAAAAACGCAAACAAATAGTATCAATTCAGAGGTTATTTCTCTGCATTAATAATGAAAATCCAGTTCTTTGGCAGCTTCTATTTTTTTTTCCTCTCTCTCAATTTTCTCAATTTTACTTTTTAAATAGCTTCCCTAGAGCTTTAGTCTTTCAGTTCAGGGTCTCAAAAGTGCTACAGCCATCTCCTCCTCTCCCTCTTGCATTTCATATTCTCTTGTTTTGACATCATCAGAAAACACAGAGGTTTCTGTGTGTTAAATCCTGTAGGCTTTTCAAATCCTATGAACTATATTATATTTTGTAACTCTTGTTTTTATCTCTGGCTTACAGCTGCTTCTCCACCCTTTCATCATTTCTCCACCATGCTCTTTCTCTTCACACTGTTCCAGCAAAGCTGGGATTCTCACATGCAAAGGACATGAGTCATTGCTTTCTTCTGATCCTAGTCACAGAAGCTCATTTTTGCTTTTGGCTTACACTGTTTTCTTGGCTTTGTTGCATTTTCTGATTCTGCAACAGTTCCACTTCACAGACAAAGTGTACCATGACTCAGCCAATAAATTGCCCAGTGCAGATCTATCCATGGCAGGCTTTCACATGTCTAAAAATCTTCTTCCTGCTCCTCCTGAGGCAGTGAAAGTCTTAAGAGAAGAACTAACAATACACATCCAGCAACACTGCCAGCACACTTTTACATTCCTGGTGAAAGATATTCCCCATTGAGTATGACACATTGTTCCTACTCCACCAGCGAGAGCTCAGTCATATATGGATAGGAGAAACACCCTGCATCAAACAGAATTTAAATAACATCAGTGTTATAGTCACTGATAGTTCACATAAGCTTTCCCAGTACTCAAATAATTTTCCACGTTGAACAAGAAAACCAGAAAGACCTGCTATCCATAAGGATGACTTATTAAAAAATGATAAAACACAGGGAACAGAGAGTACCATGACAGGTGAAATACAATGGAAATGGTGGTCAGAACGCAATTCCTAGAACGTGGAATGAAAGTTGCCTTAATATGTCACCACTAATCACCTTCCCCTGCATGGGTTCACAGTCACTGCTACCACCAATAGGGACACATGAATAATCTGAGTTTAGGGATATAACCACTGGAATGAAAAACTAACATACAGGAAGAACTGAAATGGAATTCTCCAAAACAATTGACTTCCCAAAGACTCAAACAACCTCCTTTGCACAAAGTTCACACAGACCAACACTTTTCACAAATTAGATGAGAAAGTCTGGATATCCCAAGGCACAACTGGAAGCTTAGGAGGTTAATTTGTCAGCTATTGTTCCTCCTTGCAAAGAACCACTCACCCATGTTGAAATTTTGGGGTGGGAAGGAGGAAAACCTAAGCTGAAACCTGCCTGCTGGCTTGTTTGACATGAATAGAAACACCAAATTATAGAAATGAATTTGGGAAAACCAAGATTAATTGGAACATCAAAATGAAAAAGTTGCTGTTGCATTACTGGCTGCATAAAATATTTACAGCAGTGTGAAAAATTTGGAAACTTTCAAGACATTGATTTGCTTATGTACAAGTCCAACTTAACACTGTGGGTATGGTTCCTCATTCACCACTTTCCTTCCCCTCCTCTCATTTAAATTCTTTGTGGTCAGCTCTCCTAGCAATACTCCCTTTCTAGGATTTGTGTGGGTGTTCAGCATAGGCTGTAGAAAGATGTAGGCCTACAAAAACATCTGTCTACTAAAAGACTGCACAGATTGGAAAGCAACAGTAGTTCTTCCACTGCAACCTCAAAGGTTTTCTAATAATTTTTTTCTGCTGTTGATCACAGGCAGAGCAGAGGATGTGCCAGCCCCATCCCAGTCATATAACAACTGAAAATTCAATGTCTCTGCCTCTGTCTGCCTGCTTTAATCTCCACCAGGTAGAGAAGAAATGGAGGTATTATCAGTGCCTCTATTCCCAACTCAATTTGAAATATGAATGCTTTTGTACCTGTATGCTAAAGGAAAAATCCCAAGGTCTGACAATTCCAGAAGTGACACACCCAAAACAAAAGGATGTGTTCTTCCCTAGGGACACAACAAGAGTAGTCCAGGTCACTGAAGCTGACAAAGTGGCCATCACTTGGAAGAGTCTGTTGGAAAAATCTTCCTTTGGGGTTTTTTTTGTTTTGTGTTTGTTGTTGTTGGTTGGTTGTTTTGTTTTAACCAGAAGGCATGCAAACCCTTTATCCAATGAGACAGAAAGCCATTTGCTGCATTTCAGGAACGAGGGAATGGGGAACACCTAGGCATTGCAGAAAAATCATGAGCTCAAACCCAGCTCAGCAAAAAATTAAACATGGCATTTAAGATTACAGACTAGCACAGTAGGCAGAGAGATCTCATTATGTACCCTTCAATATAATTTACTTCCAACATACTTGAGCTTCACATTTATACCCCGCAGCTATGGCAAATCATAAATGAAAGCTGCAGTGAAAAGGAAGCATTTGTATTACAACTGTTTAAAAATGTATGTGCTATCTTCAGACAAATGAGAACTTGAACAAAATTCCTTCAAATATTGCTAAATACTTGCAATTGGAACAGCTTGCAAAAACACGTAATTGGAAATCTCTCCATTGGCTGAGTTATTATACAAGATTAGACATCCTTTTAAAGGCCAGCCTTCAAAAAATCCATAACCACATAATAAGTAAAGCGTGCAGATACATGCCATGGTGCAGCAATCACTGGAGGAGACACAAGAGAAATTATTCTCCTCTGAAATGGTTTTGGACTACAGGTAAAAGTTAAAAAATTATGTAGGGAAAATTACATGACTTTTAAAAGTCTATTACAGATCAACAGTAAGTGCTGAAATCACATACTGGGAGATGTGTGAGAATGGTAAGCAGTAATCCATACAAGAGTGAAATCTTCACACAAATACAGAAAAACTGACACACATCTCCAGGCCATCACGTCCAGCCTGCAGCTTCTGGTCTATAACAATGCAGCCCACACTGCCAGGTCAACCTTTTGTCAAGACCTGTCAATGGCCTTAAAATCCATGAGTACTTGAAAAAGACTAAAATGCACGTCAAACAGTAATTATTTAAGGCTCTAACCCCTTGTGACTGTGGCCACCAGCACCTACTGTCAGGGAGGAATTACAGCTTTTATTGTAGAACAATGACATTCCTTACATAGAAGTCACCAATGAACCTTGTGGATCAGCTCAAATATATGAAGGGTAGTAAGCAATGTGTATAATTTACTGAGCTTTATTACCCAATCTAGAGTCTCCATTAGCAGAACAGCATTTATATGGTAAATTTTAGCTAAAAAGAGGTAAGAGAATAAATCCACATAAATTCTGAAGAGACTGCCAGTGAAAAGAATAAAGACATGGTAAATCAAGTAAAACTCCCTTCCCCCACTACTTGTTTTAAACTTACAAGTGGTTTTTGTGTGTCACAGTTTTGGATAAAATCACACCCTGAAAATTGATTATGTAATTTTCCAGGATCCAGGCCTTTATTAACTATAAGAACTGAAGGCCCAGCACAGAATTAAGGTAAAATACAGGCCCTGTGAAAATAAAATGCTTTGTCATTGATTTGTTACAGCTAGACTTTCACCCCAGAAGATGGAGAAATGTGCTACAGTTTTACTGAAGGGAAAAAATAAAGACTTTATCTATATCCAAATTTGCAGAGATCTAATTAAAGCATAAATCAATTATATTTAAACCAATGCAAAGTCTTACTGTGAACACATTTAAACCGATTTAAAGCTGATTTATGATTAAACTCACATTAAAATAAATTCCTTAATAAATTAAGTTGAATCAATAAACTTCTGGATTAAATTAGTCCTAACAAGTCTTTCTAGAAGCAATGCTCTCTCTGCTTCAATGGCATTAAGAAATCTGACTTTAATGACAATGACTTTGTGTGTTACTACTCATACATGCATTCAGCATTCAGGGTAGAAAGACATCAATGTGATCATAAACTTTGGCACAAAAGGTCTAATCAGACCAATGTCCCATCCCTTTCTTAGCCTCCATTTTGTTTCATTCTCAGGGAAAATAGCCTTGAGTACAATACAATCAATTTTCTACTGCTGAGCTGGAGATTTTTGTATATCATCCTCTATGGTTTATCTCTTCCATATAATTTCTATTAGAAGTTTCAGCTGTAATTCACACAACAGGAAACTGTTCCTTTGCTTTTACTTCCTTACAAGGCACCAATTTCAGTCATGAATTATGTGGACTGCATACACACAGCAGGCAGCATAAAATGTGCTTTTTTGCTGCTGAGAAATTACTGAAGAGCACTAACAGGAACAACTGCAAACCAATCTGCAGCAAAGCTGCTTTCACAGAGTCACACTAGACTTCAACCTAGCTCTGCACAGGTTTGGACAGGTGAGCTGCAAGGAAGGCAACCATTTATATAATCCTTACTACAATAACAGAATAGAAAGTCTTACACAAGAGTACCCTGAGATAACTCCTCAGGAAAAAGTCCAGATTAGGAAAAGCAAGAAGATTCCCACTCTGTGGTGTCGGTGCCATGCTGCAGCAGCCCAGCAGATTGCTTATCTATTTCTTGGAGAACCAGAATTAAAATAAATTCTCCAGCCTCATCACATGTGGCCACTGTGCCTCTCTGAAGCTATCTGAAGTAAGTAACTTCAAAATCTGTTAGAGAAGGGACTGTTCCTTATCAGGCAGAGGAAGGATGCTTCCCCAGTCTAGATAAGATCAAGAATGAATATAGGTTCAAATATCCCTTAGAGACTATCTGCATAGTGTTAGAACTAATTCTTTCACAGTGGCAGTCTTCCTTCTTTAACTAGTCTTGAAAAAACACAAAAGCAAAAAGAGAAAAAAAAAAGGAAAAAGACAAAAAGGAGAAAGAAAAAATGAAAAAGAGAAAAAGAAAAAAGAGAAAAAGGATAAATGAAAAAGAAAAAAGGGAAAGGGAAAAAAAGAAGAAAAAAGAGAAAAGAGAAAAAGAAGGAAAGAAAAGGGAAAAGAGGAAAAAAAGAAAAAAAAAAAAAAACGCAACTCCCCAATCACCCAACTAAAAAAACCCCAACAACAAAACAAAAAATTCCCCACAGACCAGTCTTTCATAAACCAAACAAAACCGTATTATCCTAAAAAGATGGTATCATGTCAAAATACAATCTAGATTTTCACTGGAAATAGCACACAACAGGCAGAATGCATAACTTTCTCCCCAACTGTGCTGAACTCTAGGGGGTTGCCAGTCATCTCTTTTGTCCACATTTTCTAGAAGACATGAGAACGAAACTCATATTACACAAAAAAATCAGAGATAAAAGCTTGATCCTAAAAGGATTTTGAAAAACAGGGGTTTACAAGGGAAACTAATGCAATCCCAGCAGCAGAAGTACCAGGAGTATTAAGTTTCCTGTAAGACTCAGTCCTACAAGGTGACGTGACAAAGTTAACAGGGCTGTCTCACAAGAAACCCAGGGGCAGGTAGGATTCACTCCTTGGTACTGTGCAAAAACTGAGTCTGCTGATTACCTAACGTAATGTATCCACACACTATGTCTTTTCTACAGTTGGGGTTTTTTTTGTTTTCTTTTNTACTTTATTTTGCTGGTGAGTTTTTGTTTGTTTGGTTGGTTTTGTTTGTTTGTTTTGTATTATTTTTTTTTCCAACTTCTCTCTGATTGTTCCACTGCACATGAAGCAACATGCACATCTCTGCTTAGAAATGCTCATTTTTTCTCTTTTGTCATGAGCTGGACGATGGTCTGAAGTCCATTGAGTAGACCAGGACTCTCTCTTGGGTCTCACATACTCTTTCGTTTGGGTATCACAACAGCCAGAATATTTTCTTACTAATTACAATCTGGGATCCTACTGACACACTGGAGAGAAGATATACCCCTGGGGAGATGCAGTGACACATGAACTGAAAACTCCTGTGATAAACAAAGAAATAATGTACCAAACTGCTTCCTGTTGGACTGGAACCTGGTTCCAGACATGTCCGAATGTCCATTTCAGTATTTCCTTCTGCAAAATTTGTCCCACAGTACATAAGCTAAGTACACAGCTAAGTACATAATAATGAAAGCCATGACAATGAAAGGCATAAAAGATTGATGGAAGAAGCCAAGGAAGAATCACAATAGTTATCAGAAAACCATGTTCAGAAAAAAAGAACACAAAGGACGAGTTCACTGCTTCTGCTGAAATTTAATATCCTGAGTCCCCCTTCTGGCTGCAAAGGGAATTCTATGTAGGAAGTAACCAAGACACCATTATTGTTAGGAGAAATGGAAACAATTAAGAGAGCAAAATACTTTGTAGAGGATAAGCATTCGTTTTTCAGAGTATTAACTGGTTCTGAATCTGTATCTGGCCACTGAAAGATGTCGTAAAACCCAATGGCTGTAAAACATAACAAAAAACCCCAATAGTATAATTACCCTGAAACTCTACCATATTTTTCCATTTTAATCAACGTTTCTAGAAAGAATTTAAGGCACACTTTGGACTTTGCAAGTCGTTATTTCCAGGTCTGATCTTTTTACATATTGCTTATTTAACGGGCTTCACGAATTTCCAGTAGTAAACAAGCAGATCAAAGATTGAGGAAAAGCAGCATCAAAATAATGTTTTCCTGAAGCCTATGGAACAATCAAGCTACTTGCAATGGAGGAAGTGAGCATACACAGTGTGTTCAGGGATTCTCTGCAACAACTCTAAAATGAGTTGAGAGAGGATAGAGGAGGATCTAAACCCAGCAAATCACCAACAAAATGGTCGTCTCTGCTGGCAGTGCACAGCACCTCCATCTGTAGCCTCTTGCAGACCTTTCCAGGGTTGACAGGATACACACCAAACATGGAATATAATCATGGAAGCCAAGGTTTCCATGCCAAGAAAGGCAAATAGCTCCAGGGCCAGGTACCCTTTTATCCACAATATTTTCATTCTAACCTTTCTCAGTAGATTCCAAGGAAAAAAAAATTATTTAATTTCTCAGTATTTACCAGTGCTCAGGAGATGGCATTGTTCTTGATAGTACTGAGATGTTTGACAGCTGTTTATTCCCATGGCTTGTTTCCCCAGTCAAAACATTTTTAAGTAATCAGGGGAAGCACTGAACTTAAACAACATGTTTTAACCATCTTTTTCTTTTCTTATACCTCATCCTTTCTCCAGAAAGAAAATAAAAAAAGGAGAAGGCTTGTCACTGGCTTCTAACTCTTATGACACCCTTATTTGTAATTAAGCATAGGCCTTAATTTCAATTTGATAACTCAGTTTTCCAAGTTCTGAAGATATTCTATCTCTGTAAGAACAATATAAATTCTTAGATTTTTGATTTTAGGCTGGAAAATAATGTGTTATCTGATGTATTAGTTATCTTACTGATTATACTGCAGAGGGATAGATAAAGATTAAAATACAGAAGAAGACAAGGAC
>VYXF01012771.1:0-11430 GCA_013397295.1 Polioptila caerulea | reverse complement strand
CAGGGTCGGAGGAAGCGAGAGGCGGGTGCGGGGTTCATCAGGGTGCCGATATGCTGCCACTTAAGCACCTGCTTAAGCTGAACCTTCCGCTTAACCTGCGAGGCTACCGGCAGTGCTGCCTCCGCCCCGGCGGCGGGGGATGCTCAGAGGACGGAGGGTCTGCAAGACTAGCGTGCGCTCCCGCACCTGGTGATCTTTGCAAAGAGGTCCTGTTCCGGGGAGGTCTCACTGTTCTCAGTGTGGGTCCGTTTCTACTTTGGTACCTTCCCATGGGGCTGGTCCCGGAACCACCGGTTCTCACAACACTTGGTCAGGTAAAGCCTTGCTGCAGTTCACAGACAAAAACTGCACCCAGTGCAGCCGCACCCAAAACAGCTGTGAAGTAACTGATAGCAGTTTAAATGCACCAAACTGAACTCCAGCTGAAACACTTCAGGAATCTGTATATAATTGTTCAGCTAACCTTAGCCATAGTCCCTGCAGGTAGAGGTAACTATTACCTGTAGGACTTGCACTTACACATTATTGAGTGGAAAACACAATACTCAGAAGTTATAGAAAAGATCTGTACAAGCTACTTGAAGTCTCCCAAGGAAAGGTCTTTCCTGGAAAAGTCAT
This sequence comes from Polioptila caerulea, assembly GCA_013397295.1. NCBI lineage: Eukaryota > Metazoa > Chordata > Aves > Passeriformes > Certhiidae > Polioptila > Polioptila caerulea. Next base: position 10,812 of record VYXF01012771.1, on the reverse strand, counting down.
GCAATGTAGAAAAGCAGATTGAGTCAGAATCTAAAACTAGGTTTGCTACTGCACAGTTCTTAGTGTTTTCTCCTCTTGAGGAGACTTGTACGTGTCCCTTCAACATCAAACAATGACCATCGTGCACAAAGGATGCTTTACAATGCAGTGTTCTTGGACTGAAGACATTTAAAAAATCTTCCCAAATCAGGCCTAAAAAAGACAAAACAGTGAAAACCCAATATATACTGAGTTCCTTATCTTCTTGGCTGAAATTTTGTGGACTCAGATTTTTTATCATACTCCTGGAGTGGGAAGGTTTTGAAGAAGCAGTGGCTAACCAACATTTTGGTTTTGCAGCATTTGGACTTTGAAACAAACAGAAAATACCCCAATGTTAGACTAAGTCCTTATCTGTATGGTAAAAGAAGAGCAGCGAACAACATCTACTGCAAAACATCAAGGCAAAAAACCCCTATACTTCCTAAGTGGCCTGATGATACAACTTTAGTGAACAATCAAATCAAGATAGGAAGGGGAGTAAGGGGAGAAGACATGGATACAGTTCTTGACACAAGAAGTTACAGATGCGTTTGAGTCACATTTTGAGTTTTTTGACAGACAGCATTACGACATTTTTTCTCAAGTGCGCTGAAATGAGGTTATGGGATAAGCCCCAGGCAGGGCGGAGAGGAAAAGCAAGCCTCATGGAAGAACAGCTGAAGATGGGGAGATAGCCCTGGAGGCAATAGCTCGGTTTTTCCTTAAGGGGTCACTACTTAGCAAGGAGGGAGCCTACTTCAGCAAACTGTAAGGGACTCTGTTGGCTAACAAAGTGTACTTTTAAATAATCTTGATATAACCTGGTTTCCTGTACTCCGCAAAATCTAAATACTCAAACATCATCTTCAGGCTGTGTTCTTCAGTGTCAAACAGTCATTCCAAGGAGTTATCAGCACTGAGGCACCAAAAGCAAGACCCAGGGTGCACCCCCAGCAAAGACCCTGTTTTTGAAGGTGAGATTCTGTAGAAGGATCACAGCAGCCCAAGAACGCATTCAAAATAACAACCTACAAATGAAACTCCAGATGAATTCCTATCCCTTGTCTTTTAGAAGTGGGAAATTTCTCAGAAAAAACATACCAGAACTCTGTTCCAGAAATAAGCCTATTATTCCGAGAAGAAAGATTATAATTCATTTTCTACAATGTGTCATAGATCCACAGTTGAAGGGTGTGATTTATTCCGGTATACACCAATGCCAAAGAAGGTGGTATTGCTTATGGCGCGTAAGTCTGCCTCTCCTTCTCTGCTGTTGCCATCCATGAGATACTTCAGCAGAGTGGGTAGCAGCTGATTTAACACCATGTTAACCCAGCCATTTTACCTCCAGTTGCAGAACTGTGGTAGAGAGCTGCCTTGTCAGAGATCAGGCAGAAAATGCCCAGTGTACATCAATCTTCTGAGCTAGTACAGCACAGCCCAATCTACTGTAGTATTTCCAGATCTTGATGTACTTTATCTGTTCCTACAACCAAGCTCCACTTTGGACTTCTTGAACTAGAGAGATGGGACCATTTACATAATTTCAGTGGAATGGGAACCATAGCTCAGACATGTTGCACAACCTCACAAAAATTGAACAGGTACTTGCAGAACAGCAGTCAAATATTCATGTACATCAGTTCATCATGGGACAGGTCGAAAGGATTTGCTGCCTACTTGTCACCAATACACAGAGAGAGACTGTGCCTGGAGCTTTTACATCTCTTTGCTATTTCCATGTCAACTTCTTCAGTACCAAAACTAAGCTCTGCCTATGCCTAGACTCATCTCATTGTTGGTAGTCTCGCCCTTCAGGATCTCTGCACTATTTGAACTTGCTTACATCATGTGAAGTGAATGCAGAACGCTGCTAAGTCTAATATTTCCCTCATATATACATCTCAGCAAAATGTAATGCAAGCTAGGAGAGACAGATGAGTAAATAAAAATAAACAAACAGTTGAATATAATTTCAACAATCTGATTTTCTTTTGTTTCTAAGTTCATTTTTACAAATACACTTACCATACAAACGGGGCCTAATTACAAATACTTTGAAATTCCAATGCCTTACCAAGAAAGAAAAAAAAATGGTTTAAGACAATTTCTTTTCTTACAGAAAATGTACTCATTTAACAAAATCAGTTCCTGAATTGATGATTAAGTTCATAGTTTAATCCTGTCCTCATTCTTCCCTAAATTGGGGACTGCTGTTTTCTTTTTCTTCATTTTGTGCTCCTTAAAACCCATGAGAACAAGTGCAAAACAATCTGCATGAACTTCAAAACTGCTATTGCCTTCCACTGGTAGCAAGAAAAGTGTGAGAATCGTCATCCTAAACGGAATAAAATGAGAACAACGTATTGTAAACATAACTGTGAATGGAACACAGTCTTATCTTAAGTTTGACTTTAAATTTTGTCAGCAGCTAAGCACCAGGTCTTTGATATCAGCTCCACTGAGTCAGGACAACAGTATCTTTTGTTCTACTGACATTTTGAAGATGCAAATCTTGATTACACAGAAGTATCCTAACAGTGGTTTGAAGGTCAAGGGAACATCTTTGGCAACAGCAGTAACCGTGACAGGTGATGACGTCCCATTAATGGCTTTTCAGAAAATGGCATTTTTGGAGATGTTTGTACATGTATCTGTCATTATGTTGCTATAAAACAATACCTGGTAGCTTCCAATTTGACAATAATTTTTACAGACTCGATTTGTGAAACTTCAGGAAATTTTCACAGCAAGATGAATGGATACTTTAACATCTAATGTTTCAGAACTTTTTATGTCATTTAGTCCCAGCTATAAATATATACATATACACACACACATACACACATTGTGCAAGACATTGATGCTGTTTGGTGTGGTCTGAATGTCTCTACAGACTGCTACACTCCTGAATTACATTATTAGTTATAACCCAGGATATGGTCTCTGAAAATAACTGAGCAAAAAGTCATGGAAGGTGAAAATAGGAATAATTTGGCTGTCCCTGTTTGAATCTGAACTATTCCAGTGCTGGCAGAGAGGACTGCTTTGAAGATTGACAGGTCTCTCACTTCATTGATATGAGAGTCCACTGACTCATGTTCAGTCCAGACATTTTGCTCTTATGGAAGTAAATCCAAAATAATTTTTAAAACGTATATTAAAACTTCATTCAATTTGTGTGTGGATATTCTAATTCAAGACTAAAAGAACCCCTAAATTAGGTTCAGATCAATTCACTTGGTAAGGTAAAGAAGTCTAATCACATTAAAAGCACCTTTGATTAAAAATGCTGAAACAGAGCTTCAATGTGGTTTAACAAATTCACATTAAATGCATAGCTGTTTTGGACCCAGACTGATTTTCATCTCTGTGGGCAAGAGTTTAATGGCCAAGCATGATAATCCCCAGTGTCCTGGTGCACTCATGAGGGACCAAAATGTCTTCCAAATTAGACTGGTACGCTCTGTGCATAAATCTGTGGTTAATTTGTACCCCATCACAATCAGCACCCTTATCTCTGTGGTGACACATCTCAGAGTGAATGTTGGTCCCAGCCCCTTGCAAGCCTACACTCTCATGGTCAGCAGTCTCAAAGTGTGCTCTGCCCAGTGGGTTTGGTAATGCTGTTTCTGTCTCGGGGCCATCATGTCACACAGGTATGCCTTGGTGGTCTTAGCACCATGAGGACACAAGACTTCTGCTTCTTTGATTCCCCGCGAGCCCCCTCACTGCAACCACATGCTGGCCTGTCCTACAGCAAGCTGACTAAGACAGCACTGGCACCAGCATTCATCCCTGCCATATTGCTGGAGCAGAATTTATGTTGCTGCAGGGTACAATTTACTGGGATGTGTTATTATCCCAGTGTCCTTGATGAAATCAGGTGGCTGAGGGGCCACCACTTTGTGCTGCCTTTCCTACACAGGCTCTGTGAAGAAAACAACTTCCTTTTGGAATCAATCAGTGCAAAACAAGCACTCTGGAGCATGTTCTGCCCACACTGTCATCCAAGGTGTTTACAACCTTCTCTATGAGATTATCTCCGTGGTAGGAAATCTTGAAGATATCCTATCTTCAAAACACCCCTGTAGAAGTGTGGAAAAGCTGCTAGCTTCTTTCTTTACAGAAGAGGAACAGGACTTAGAGGGTATTAAGACCAAGCGCAAAGCTCTCAGCTTTGGAACACCAAACTCACCATAACCTGATCATTAATACAGATTCACATTCATCACCTGAGGAATGTTCAGTGTCTGATGGTGGGAATCACAACTGCCATGTCTGCTAAGCAAGAAACTAACAAAGTGTTAACAATAAAAAAGGCTTTCTCACTGAAGTTTTGGAGGCTTTCAACGTCATGCTGGAAGGAGATGCCTTCACAGCCCCAAAGTATAACAACACCAGAGAAAGAGAAGATACTATTTCAAAATAATTGTAACAAAGGACTGCCTCCCTCCTGCATGTGCTTACAGTTCAGTCATGGCAAATGTCCTCTCCTCAAGAAGGAGAAACCTGAGCTCAATTTCTTCATGTGACTGAAGAGATGCAAGTGCACATCTCTCATCTCTCAGGAGACAGGCTCTTAGGCAGCTTTGCCAGAAATTTTTGACTGGTGAAATACTTTGGAGAGCAGGAACTGGAATTGAAGCCATCCTTTCTTTCACATTAGCTCTCAGAGCTGTACCATGCTTTCTTTCTTTATCTCTGTCCCTGTACATGGTGGGACAACTTAGACTAGACTGACTAAGGCTATTCTCTTGTTTAAACATACCAACAACACTAGCACCATAGACCACACATGCAGATATACATTTTTTGTATGGATTTCACTGAGAGCTCAGCTAAAAGTCCTGCAGTTAAATGACGAAATTGTTTGGATCCATTCCGTCATTAATATACAAAATGAAGGATGAGACTTCCCCTATGTACATACCTATTCACACACGTGTTCCCAGCTACTCCAGAACTGCCTTGATTCAACAGGAGATTTTGCTCCACATGAAAATCAGTTAGATGACCAGCTGTAAACAAAAATATATTGCTTGTGGGGAGAGGGCTCTCTATGTGGGCTTTGTTTTCCCCATAACTCTTCTTAATTAAATCCCAAGCAAAAATGAATAAATAGAGTGTTAAGGAGGATGTACAGTCATTACAATTTTGTTTTAAGATTTTTCATCCAGAAAAGGACATCATCCAAGCAAATGGAGACGTGTCTAATCAAAGCCTGAAACAGTGGTAAGATTCTCTGCTGTGTCTTATCTATGTAAGAAATTCGTATCAATAGTTAGCAAATCTTGACTCTTTAGCTCAAAAATGAAAAAAAATTCTGTGGTTAATTGCAGCATCCCTGGTAAAATCCATGGTTTAGCAGGCATTATATCAGGCACAAGAGTATTTCTATAACAACTCCTTTGCTTAAAGCCAGACACACATTTAGGTACCTTTCACAAATGGGGTCTGGGAAAAATTGTTCTTTCAGAAAGTTTTCATGCCTTTTCCTTTTTAAATAAGTAGAACTTTGGGTAAAGTGTGTCTGATATGCCATTCCTCCTATCAAAATTTCTCAGCTGCAACCTTTACTGAGAATATTCTATGAGCAATATGTTGTTTTCACTGAGTTGTTTCAGAAAGTTGCATGCATTTCCCATCACATCCAAGCAAAAGATAATTTTGGTAGGCTTGCCTCAAAAAAGAGAAATACGGTGTGCAGGGGTATCACTTCATGCTGTGAAATAAGGATTGACGTGAAAGGTTAAATAGGAAACTAGTCAAGTGGTAAATTAAAGCCCAGGGAAATCCAGTTATTTCAAGCCTCAAAAAATAATGTTTTGAAATTGTGTTTAACACAGTGCACTGATGGATAGGGTGGAGGTGGGGGTTCACCTGCAGACAGGCCAGTGCAAAACTGTGTGTTTGTCTGTTTTGAAACCTGCCAACCACAGCAGGCAGGGAAGATGAGGATGAGACGAGTGGGCTGAGGGAAGAATGTACACCAAATGTGTCTCGGTACTCGTAATTATCCTAGGACTAGTAGTTATCCTAAGAACATAGTATCTGGCTGAAATACAGGAGTTTGGGACACAAATCCAGAAAATTGCTCCCTACAGGCCTAGTTCTTGTAATCTTCTTTAGGAGCCTGCTCCTGGACAGTATTAGAAAATGAATATTAAGCTAGATGGGACTTTATTTTGACCAGTTCAGTATTCTTTAACTCTGTATTCAATTAAACAAGTGTCTAAGGTTTCAGGTCACTATGAGCCTTCATTGTATATTTAAAAGCAAGAAGTGACTTTAGTGATCTGTTAGTGCTGGTTTTGAGTTCATAGGAACTTGCTACTTCTTCCCAGACTAATTACTTTCCAGTTCTTCCACAAATGCAGAGACTCAATGTGAAGTCCTATTGCCCTAGCCTTCTGTCATGGTTACAGTGACTGGACCCTCACTGTCACTGTCATAGTTCCTAATTTGGTGGCATCAGAAATTTGAAAGCCATACACCTAATAAAAGTTTGCCAAGGCAGACTTAAAGCTACGTTTTAAAAAGTTGGTGGTTTGGTTCTTTTGGGTTTGTTTGTTTGTTCGTTTGTTTTGTTCATTTGTTTTGTTTTGATTTTGGTTTTTTGTTTGGTTTGGGTTTTTTGGTTTTTTTGGGGCATTGCAAAATCACAAACGAAGGTAGTATGGGTTGAATAATAGTGGTGGGAAAATTGAATTCAGCATAAAATATCAGACAAAAGACTAAGTATAACTTTGTTTGGCAAAAGATGTGGTAAGGAAGGTGGTGAATATAATGTGAAAGATGAAGAAAAACCCAGTGGTCAGACTCCTGGGGATTGAAAATTAATATGACTTCTTTCATGCCTGAAAATTTGTCCCTAACACATCATGGCTACTTCCAGATGATCCCTAGTTTAAAATATATTGATAACAAATAGTTTTCTGTTTGCTGACTAATTAATCCCTTTTTAAAGGAAGTCTGAATATGGAGTCAGGTGGGATAGCCTCAGCAGCGTAAGTGTTCTGATGTAATCTGACTGGTGTGATTTCCTCTGTGGATAAAACTTATGTGAAATATTCTTTAGACAGAACTCTTCCCAGATTCTCAGGTCATACACACACACAGACACACACACAAACAAAATACAACTCAGAAGGTGCTGTGGGGCCACTCAGATCCCAGTAAATACAATACTTCAACATGCTTGAAGACCTAAATATATGTATATTTAGGTTTTTTTTTTATCAAATCAAAATTCCTACATGCTGTACTGCCAAGTTTCAGTGCTTAAAAACGCAAGTAACTGGAATCTGGGTACTTCCTTTTGGGGCAAAGTTTTTAAAAACCTTCATTAATCCTACCCTTATGAAAACAATGCAGAACATAGCTGTCAGGGAATAAAATGTGTGGTGCCTCTGTCACTAAATTCTTTCAAGTGGTTTTAATTGACTCATAAAACATTCAAAACTGAGCCAAGACAGGAATCCTATTACCCTAAATGTACTGGTTCTATTCAGCTTGCTAGTAAAGCACTGAAAGTTGTGGGAGCACCTCACCAAGCAGAGAAAGAAAATATTTTAATGGCAATTCCTCCTGCAAGTTTACTCATGAGTTACAATTGACAATGAATGTGCTATTCCACAAGCTCAGACCTTTGCCTGTTCATAATTAACCCACAGAAAGACTGCAAATATGTTGGTAATAGAGGAGCATATGAAAGTGGTATTTGTTAATTTGATTGCTATGTGTAGCTCTCTGTGGGCTCATTATGCAAACACATTTAATCCTGTAGTTTGCTCCTGAACTATTTACCACAGCTGCCACAGAGAATTTGGTAATCTAGAGTCACCATCTCAGCTATGGGACTAGTAACCAAATTCTCAAAATTTATATCTGGAGATGGGAAGGTAACATTTATAACCAAAACCAAGGTCTGAAACTAATCTGAAGGCAGACAACAGCCACTGTTTCCACTCCATACTGACCTCTATTCTCTGTCAAGGAGTATTAAATATTCTGTCTACTTTAAGGCTTCATTCTGCAGGTAAATGGTGATCAGCCTCCTATTAGCATTCATTAAGTTGCCACTTTAACTGTGTGGTATATCCAGAGAAAAAGACTATAGCAAAAGCAAAGAGAATACAACTGACCACATCCTGATGATTTGATAAGAATCTACCAGGGAAAGCTATTTCCTTGAAATATTCTGGGTTTTGCCAGTAACTGATGTGTTCCCACTGAGCTGTTTTAGGACAACACTAGTGATAGCAACACAATGAACAAAGAAAACTAAGAGAATATATTTTGGCCAAGTTTCTTCACAAGGGATCAGTTGCCCAAGGACACTGACCAAAACAATCAACTCCAAAGGACCTTGAGACACTAAGCAAGTCATCCCAGAAAATTAGTCCTGGGGAATGAACGCTTCCAAAATAGTACATTAAGAATTACCAAAACAATACCTGCAATTTTCTTCTCTCATGGAAGAAGTTCTCTTCTTATACAGGGTAAAGAAATTAAAGACAATTGACTTGGAAGTACTAAACTCAGCTGTATAGTTCTCAGTGTTGCAGGATCGTGGTAATCAACAAAAACAAATTGGAGGCATTCTACTCTCAGCCTGTACTGCAAGGAAATTGGAAAAGAAAATATTGTGAATTCAAGGATTTGAGAGTTTGATGGAAAGCTGGGTATTAATCTGAATTGCCAAAGAAACCTCCAGAACAAGTTCTCAGTAGCTGACTTTTGAGAGACGAAGAGAAGAAGGGAAAAAATAAATGGCAACCCAAAAATTCATGCAAATATCAGGTGATTACACCACAGCTTTTTCATGCCATTCCAGAAATATGAACAAAAAACAGTTCATGAGACAAAGGCAGGGAACAAAAAAGAAAATTGTCAGGAAACAAGTAATGGCATTTCTGCACTCTGTGCAAGAGTCCTGAAAATCTAGGCTATCTAGTGCCACTGTGCTCCCTTTCCCTGGCTGTAGGATGAGCAGCACTCAGTGTGCCACGCTGCTTTGCAGGCTTCCCCATGTGCTCTTTTCAACTTCTAGAGGCAGAACTGGAGTCCTCTCAAGTTAATGGCAAGAAAAAAATCAGGTTTAACCTATGTTTTTCAAACACCTTCCGAAAAACCTTACTGGAGCCTCACTGTACAGACAGTTACCATTTAACAAAGTGCAAAGTAATGGATAAAGAAATCTCTTGTGTGCGTGGGTTGAATTGCAGTCTGCAACGGCAGATGGTCCAGCAGGTGCATGACTTGTCTACAGCAACAGGATGCAAAAGATATTAAAGAATCTGATGAAGTGTCTGATGGTCAGGGACACCTCAAGAAAATAAGTCACATTGATACAGATCCCAGTGTTCTGGCAAAAATGAGTAAGTAATGAGAAAACTATCCTGAGTAACGTGCTGAGAGAGAAAGGATAAGTTTGGAGGGAATAATTAACTAGCAAGAGTTGCTATAATAAAATCAAAATAGTTAAGGATCACAAAAGCAATCAAATGCAAATGCTGTTCCCTGTGAACAACTGGAGGAGGCAGGCCTAGTTTGAAAAGTCACTTTTCTGAACTTACTGTAGTTTTTCAGGTAAGCTAATGGCTTTGGCAGGCTGTAATGTGATGAAGAGAAAGAAACTGTGCTGTGACTTCCCTTGGAGCAGAAGAGTGCCCTAGCATCCAGGCTGACCCCACACTCTGCAGCCCAAGCTGCCTGAGGATCTGGATGGGGTGGATGCAGTGAGCAGGCTGAAAAAAGATGTATCAACATTCAGCAGCTTTTGGTGTCTGAAATGTTTGGGGAGTAGTGTTTAATCTCCTGTGGTTCTGGTGTAGTTCTGTACAAATGCAAACTTTTCTCAAGAGGGGAGAAAGTTTCTCACTCCCCTGTGTTTATTGTCTTTCATTCACGTGTTTAGGACAGTATTTTCAAAACTTATAATTATGTGCATTTTGGAGTGGAGACCACAATAAAAAGCCTCTTTGGCCTCACTTCCCCTGTGTTCTTTAAGAACCTAAACATTCTTCCAGCAAAATTCCCCCTTGCATGTCCGTTTCTTCCAGTTTGTCAGTACACACCTTTGGCCTTAAGACAGCTGTTCTGCTCTTCTTCGTTCTGCAGAAACCCTCGGGTTTTTTTTTCTTTTTCAGGCAGGAAATGTTCATGGTTTGGAAACTGCTGATCCAGCCTCACAGCCTCAGTTGAAGCTGCACCCATTCACCCAAAAGAAAATCCAAACCATGCTTCAGACATAGCATGTAATGTTTACAGGTTGTGGTTACATTTAAAGCAGTTTATCTTTGTTCTTACCAATCAAAAATGTGAAGAATTTATAGCGAGTTTAAACAAAAAGGTGGGATATGAGTCAGCGTCTTCAGTCATCTGTGGTTTTATATGGTCAATTAGTTACTATTTACTCTAACATCCATAGATGCCTTCTGCTGATCAGTAAGGAAATGACAATGTTCACCTCCAAGAAATAGCAGCTCTGTGGAGAAGGACCTGGGATCCTGGTGGACAACAAGCTGTCCATGAGCCAGCAGCGTGTCCTGAGGGCCAAGAAGGCCAGTGGGATCCTGGGGTGCATTAGGAAGAGCATTGCCAGCAGGTAAAGAGAGGTGATCCTGTCCCTCTGCTCAGCCCTGGTGAGGCACATCTGGAATGCTGTGCCCAGTTCTGGGCTCCTCAGGACAAGAGAGACATGGAGCTCCTGGAGCGGGTCCAGGGGAAGCAATGAAGGTGATGGGGTAAGAGGAGTACCTTACTTGTGAGGAAAGGCTGAGGGAG
>VYXF01012766.1:489241-537151 GCA_013397295.1 Polioptila caerulea | reverse complement strand
AAGCCAGGGCAAGTTGCAAGACAAAATCTCTACTTGAGGTAATTTAAGCCCACTTTCAGCAGAGCATGAGAGACTGCCAAGTAAATCATAGTGCCAATATTTTTATCCAGACAGAAGCCCCAGATGAGCATGGACACTACAGCAATTTCGGCTGTCAAATCCCATGAACATCTCTCTAAAGGAGCCTGGAGTGCACTCACCAGCTCCCATAGAGCCCGTGGTATACACAGTGAGACACTGGATGAAGTAAATGAGAAAAATTGAATATATAATCTGTCTTTTATTAGCCATATCCTTTGTTTTCATCTCCCTTGTCTTTAAAACTAGAGGAATTCTGGGCTGTACTGAAGTGCTAAGATGGGTTTCACACCACACTATCAGTATCTTGAATGGGTCAGGCACTCACAGTGAGAGTTTTACAAGGAGCTGTAAAGCCTCATGCACTTCAGAAGCAGTTTTGGCTCTGATTTCAATATAGCCCAGCACAAGCCTAAGGGATTTTTGATGGATGTAATGTGTGAACAGAAGGCTACAAATCAGATCTGAACAGGGACTCATCTGAACAGGAATGGAAATCTGGAAAATCTGAAGTGTGCTTTCTGAGCAAATGTTGCCTTCTTAAGAGATGGACTGAATTTACATGGGTTTCATCCATGGTTGAATACCTGAGTAAGCACTGAACAAAAAGTGTTAAAAGCAGGAGAGCTTAGGTGGACAAACCTGGTAATGCTTCTGCTCCTCACTAAAAGCAACCAGAATCACCGAAATGAACAGATTCAGTACCACAAATGTCATAAAAATGATGCAGGATCCAATTAAGAAGGAGCCTAAAATTGGATTGTAGTCCAAGACCTGTATAATGCATAAGGTAAGACATCAAAAAACAAACAAAAAAAGCATACCTACATACCTACATACATACATACAAGCAGTTAAGATCCAATAAGAAGTCTGTCACCTTGAAAATCCTATGTCTAATCAATTATGACATATGTATTATACACATATAAATTTTCTACTCTAGTATTGTCCTTTGTTGATACGATATAGTATAAAGAAAACAGAATATTTTATATATGTGTGTGAATATGGGCAATCTTTGGGGGTTTTGAAGTATTTGCATTTGATTGTAATTGTATGACCATTTCACAGGAAAGTTGACAAGCCTGGAGATGTTTATCCACAGAACAGCTGAAGTGTCCTAATGCCTCAGCTTTCAAAACAGATGAAATCCCTGTCTGCATTTCATTTATTTTATTGTATGCTTTACAAAGAAGCACAGGCAGACTGTCAGAGACACTTATAAACCAAGGGTTGTGAAAAATCAAAGCACTGATTTTTGTATAAGCTACAACATAGGAATATATTTCCATTATTAACAGGAGTGGGATGTAGAGGTGAAAATGTGCCAAATTACTGATCTTCAAAGCCACCCATAACCTATTGGATCCCACCAAGGAGGACCTCACAGTCAGAGACNCAAATTACTGATCTTCAAAGCCACTCATATCCTATTGGATCCATGATCTAAAAACACACACCAAGGAGGACTTCACAGTCAGGGTTGTCCAAGAATTAACCACAAAGAAATGTTCAAAAGATATTGAAATATTTAAAAGATTTCACTGAAAAAGTGGTATATAAAGAATAACAAAAAAAAGAACATGAAGTTCCCTTGTGGAAGGCCTTGCCCTTCTTGGGAAGATAGAAGGGGTGTTCAGGACAAACACAGGGCTTTGCTCACATTTTTATCTGTAGCTTTCTGAGGAAATTGCTCATAACTTTTTGTTATCAATTAATAACATCTCCAGCTGAAATGTGAGCAGGTTTCTTAATTAAATGTTCATTATGAGCCTCCTCATTGTCAAAATAGGACGTGAAAGGGGTTTCACTTGATGCCCTTTTCTTGCTCAGAAAAGGTGGCTGCTTTAGGGAGCTGTGGAGCTTGCAAAATTAGATTAATGTTTAACACTAATTGAAAGTCCTTCTATTTGCTGGGGCAAAGCATATTTGATAGCTGGGATGCCAATTGTACGGCTGTAAAGTTCTCAAAATCAGATGTGGTACCTCCTCATAGTTGAAGATTCCCAGCTGAAGACTGACCATGGTCTCTGCTGAATCAAAGAGAGTTTTGTAAGAGCAGAGCTTCCAGCCAAATATGAGGTTTGCCTGCAGAGGACAGAAGTCATGTCTTATGTCATGATCAGAGTCCTTGCTGCAAAATGTGTTTAGTTTGAAGTTCTTTTATCATGGATACGAGAATGTGTTATATCTGCTTAGCCTGCTACTAGATATGTAAAAGACATCATTATCTCCCACTTATAAACTAGCCAAACAGAAAATGGCACTGTCTGAATGCTCCACAATTTAAACTTTATCCATAAAATATTTTTTTTCCTGTACATTGTTCTTTGTCACATCTATTACACATAGAGAGTCCTTATTTTTCAGCGTGGTGTTTGATTTTTCACTAAATTTCAGAACAAAGATTTTCAACTAAAATTCAGCAAAGAACAAACAAGTGAATGTTTTAACTTCTCTTTCACTCCTGTGGAAGACTTGGGCTCCAAGCTGCTAAACTAAGATTTAGACAGGCAGCTTTATTCCATTTTACATGTCAAAGCTATATTGCTTTTAGCAATCAGAAATAGTTCATTTACCCTGACAGTACCTGGGAGCAGACTGCAGACAAGAGAAAGTGTCATGGTACTCACAGCAATGGAATAGGCAAGGAACATGATGGCAATAACAGTGATGAATCCAGAGATATCACCCCACGCCCTCCTCAGTGCTGAAGTGATCATGTTCAGTTTAGGGTTGAGCCTCAGCAGGTGCCACAGTTTCACTGTGGAGAGAAGCACCAGGAATGCAATCAGGTAGCCAAGAACTGCATCAGCTCTTGCTGTTTCACTGAAGCTTATGGAGCTGTTAGGAAAAAAAAGAAAATATGTAATGTACCATGCACAGAGACTCCTTTGAAGTGCATAAATGGGTATGCTGGAAAAGCCAGTCACCCTGTGTGGGGTTTCAGGGGACACCTAATGAGTTCCTGCTTGGGTATTCCCACCTGCACTTCCTACTGTGTGCACACAAAAAGCTCAGTTGTGCATTGCTAAGATTTTTAAGGAGAAGAAGTCAAGGCTGTAGCCCAAATTCTGCTCATTATCCTGTGATTCTATCATCTCTTTCCTACATGACAGTTTTTTTAAAGATGTGATAATTTTCCCTTCTGTACTAATGTCCTCTAACCAATGGCTTTTTACAACAAAGAACAAGGCAGATTATGTGCTTTGTGTAGCAGAAAGGCTTGTTGGTTCACAAAAGGGTGATGCAGACAGGAAAGTAGGAGCTAAAAAGGGAATTTGGTGCTCAAGTCTGCTGGATTTTATTAGAGCAGTATCAGAAGAAAATCCTATTGCTGACACAAATCTAAGCCCTGACATGCTTACAGGCTTCATGAAGATATAGCCATCTAGGACAGCCATATCTAGCACAGACAAGGTGCTATCTGGGAAGAGGAAAAATAGATTTATTTCTGTATAAGTAGCAACAACAAAGGACTCACTAAATAGCATTAGTACTTACTCCTCCTTGTGCTCCTGGTAGTAGCTGATGTCTCGGGTCCCAAGGACCGTCCGTTTCACAAACACTGACAGAGCACTCCAGCTAATCAATATAATGGCCATCTCCAGGAGATTCCACTTGCTGTGGAAGTATCTCCATCTCAGACTCTTCAGAAGCTTTCCCTGGGAGAGTTTTACTGTTTCAGTCTCATGACTCTGTATCATACAATGCACCTCCAAAGATTAGGGCAATGCCCTCCACAGAAAGCAGACTGCCCTGTGTTAATAAAACTACATCTTGCACTAGTTTCTCATTATCTTTCTCAAAAACAGCATCCAAGACAAATAAAGTGTTGCATTCTTATTAATACTGATACTGTCCCTGATTCCATCTTCCATCAGCACTACTGAAATCAAGTACAGTCCTAAAGCTTTTGTAAGTGAAACCAGCAGCAGGCACGAGATAATGCTGTCAGGCAAACTGTCCAGTGGGCCTCACCTGTACTGTCATGTAGTACACAATAAAGAGGAAATAAATGACTTCTGCTGCAACCACAAAGATGTGGAGGCTGTCGGTGTAGGGGTAGAGCCGGACACTTTGCAGCTCCACACTTGTGAAGAAGGCCCCTAAAAAACAAACAGGGGTCACCTCAGGGCTCTTTCTGCTCTCATTCCAACAACTCAGTTCATCAGTAAGATTTCTGCACTTGCTTTCACATCAGTGTGAGGCTGAATCCAACCACTGAACTAAGATTTACGCTTCACTATGTGAGTAACCCTATAAGAGGTTGAAATTTTCCTCAAACAGGAATTTCAGTCAAGGCTTTTAGAGCAGTAATGCTTGTCTCCTTGAGTCTTGTGTGATAGCACAATAGTAATCCCAGCAGGACTGAGTTTGAATTGGACTGCAAATGCAGAAATACAGCAGAAGGACTTGGAATTTTTTAAAAAAGCTGAATCTCATTCTAAAGCCAAAATGAGTTAAGTTTGGACATTTTCCAGTACTTGCACACACCCTAAGGAGGCTGCTGCTCAGACCAAATGTTTTCCTATAGCCTTTAAACCAGAATCTGCATTCACTATTCTCTTTGTTGTATCCAGATTATGTGTTATATGATTACATAGCTGTACATTAGAAGTCATCTGGAACAAAAAAGACAGACTGTTATTTGCATTCTTTGTCTTAATATCGTATTGATTAGCTGAAGTGATTAGGAAACAGAATTTTTCTTGTTCCTGTTGTGTAAATTCTTGAGATCAAGTTTCAGTACCATGTTTTCTTCATCAGCAGATGACCACAGCATAAGCAAATGTAAGATATTCATTTGCATAAGCAAATGTAAGATATATCATGGTCTGTAGTATTGTGATTCTGCTTTTTTCCTAAATGGTTTAGAAAATTTACATTGATTCTCTCATGATTAGATTTATTAATACACTTGTCTCTCCTGAAGGAAGAACTAGGAAAACACTGTTAGTGTGTAAATCCACCTTCTGTAGATGCATTGCTTGCTGCCTTCAGAAATGTGTAACTTAGGAAAGGCTCTCACCTAAAGCATTGCTTTCAAACATCAGGCTTATAATGCAGAACAGGTTCACGTTGGCATTGTAGACTGTAAATTCAACAAACACTGCTCTTGTGAAGGTGTCAAGCCAGACATTGTTGAAAAGGTACTGGAGAATTCTGCCAAAAGAATGTGTAGCCAGTGATCTATTTCCTACAGGAATGAGACAGTATCACATGGAGGATGCACTGCTAATTTAAATGAACACAAGTGGTACCTGGAGGCGTTTTCAGGGTCAGTTCCCAGGTGAATCACATATCCCCCTCCGCTGTAGAGGGCAAGTTTGCCCCAGCTGGGGTGTCCTCTCAGTCTGGACTGACTCTGATACTGCCATGCTGAGCTCAAGTCAGAGGAGTTATCAAGGACTGAGGTATTCCAGTGCTCCCCATAAACTGATGTATCCTCTGTTTGTAGGGAGTATGGAGCATGGCACTCCTGAACTACCTGCTGGAGTCTGGGAGAAATAGGGCAGGAGTCTCCTTTCACCCTTACTTGGCGAATTCGAGCACTACCCACCAGCTTGGAATTACCATCTGTAATGAATCCTAAACAAGAGAAGGAAAAGAGCAGCACTAGCAATATGACAAAACTCATAATATTTCTTCATTTCATTTGTGATTCACTGATGCATTAATATTTTGCCATATATTCTTTTCTCGGAAACACTGTAAGCAAAATAGTCATGAAAATGAAACCCTCATATTGATTTGAACTGGGTTCTTAAATAACATCCACAATAACAGAATTCTGTGTCACCCCCATCTGTATTTTCTATAGAAGGAAAGCAAGGCCTGGGGGGGAAAAGTGACTCACCTTGAGTCCCAAAGAAGAGTTGCTTTATGCAGTGTTCATGTGGCCTGTCATGTCCAAAGAACAACTCTGCTAATATATTTCAATATTTACCCTTAAATGTGAGCTGGAAAATGGGTCATATTTTACTGGGTATGGCTAGATAGAAACATGCTGATATTGCATAATTTGCTTTCACATTGACCCAAGTCATGATGCAAACAGCTCTCCTGAGGAAAAGCTTTATGGTGCCACCTGTCTGCCATTCTTTTTTTTTTTTTTTTTTAATTATGGAAAAAGTTGTGTAAAACTGAGGATGTATCTGAATATCTGGAGTAAGCAATGTAAAATGTGAAAAATTTAGCATTGCAGTGCAGAACTTTTGGGTTATATTAAACATAAGGGAAATACAAGGGGATGTTTAACTTGGGGTCAAGCTGTGGGGTTTTGTTATCCACTGGTATTCATATTATAAGATTCCTTGCTGGCCTCATACACTCATAGTCCCTTTCTCCACTCAAATATGCAAGTTAGAGTTAAGTATTAAAAATAATGTTTCAGAATCTGGGAAGCTGAAGGGGAAAAATGTGACTCTGCACCTTTATATGATCCATAAAGATTTTTGAGTAAAGTAGTGTTTGCCCACGTGAAAAAATCCTGGTAACTGTAGACACGGTGGAATCCATCAGTAAAGCTGTCCTCAATGTGTTTGTTTAAATAGTAGGAGTTGGGATCTCTCTGCCCATAGGCAACCAGTAACAGCATCCATAAAAACCCCAGATAGGCTGGAAAAAAAACATGAAGAGACAGCACATGTGAGCTCTGGCTTGACAATGCTGTTCAAAATAGATTGCATAAATGATTACTGCTGTCAGCATCTGTTAGGCCAAGGAGGTGCTTTGTAGACTCTGAGTGACCAGTGCTAATGAATGCACCCAAAATGCTTCAATGTGTTGCAGTTTAAGTGTTTCACATTTGGAATATGAGTAGCACTCAAGAAAATAAGTGGGATGGCTGAATAGAAGTAGTCATGGCAGCTCCAAATAAATGAGTAGTCTAACTTAATTCCAAGTGAAGTTGAGGTAATTTTCTTTTGCCATTGATTTTAGAGGAAAAAAAACAGGGGCATAAATCATTACCTATAGATACTATCTGCTTTTAGAAAGATGGTCTCCATCTGCTCTTTGATTTCAGCTTCATTTAGCTGTTGACCTCCTCCTTTTATTCTTTCTGCTTTTCTTTCATCTCTTGTGTTTGTGATGTGTTTCTTTACCATAAAATGAAGCCTTAGCCACCCTTTTATCTGCAGCTAGCATTCCCACCTCCCTGCAGCTCCAGCTGCCATGGAACAGCCTGTCTCTACAAGCTGAAGATATGCCAAAACTTTGTCACCCAAGAGAACAATATTTTCACTGATGTGAAATTGCTGATGAGTATTACTGAATAAAACAAGATAATCTACATATGGGTAATACCCAGGATTTCTCTGATGAGGGCAAATGCTTTCTGCTCCTTCATGCAGCTGATTTTCATTTTCTCCACATCAGCAGCAGGAGGTGGCCGGTAAATATTGCTTCTGCTGTCCCTTCGGACCCCCAAGAGAGCCTGTGAATCACCTGGGAGGGAGAGCAGCAAACCCTGCCATTAGTTAATTGATCATCCATGTCCTGCCTTTTGTTTGTTTGGACTTTCTAAGGAAACATTTCTATCTAGTGCTTTCCCTCAGGAGTACAGAGGATGCGATTTAAACATCACCACAGCAATTGTAATCAAACAGTGGGGAGGGAGGAGCTCACAAACTGTGCTGGCTTTAGGACCAGGTGTGGTCCAGGTGTCTCTCTGGGCTGAGCATCTCAGAAGGGGCTGTATTCATAGCCTGAGGCTGAGCAGGGAGGAAGCTGTAGATCAGATAACTTTGCTGTGCCCTAGGATTCCTGTCTGCTGCTGAGGGCTTGATTTAGATCTGATTATGACTGCAGAAGCCACTGTTCACTTTAGGGGAATAATACAGATAATTGTGGCTGTGGAAAAGTAAAACCTGAGAACTTCTGTATAGGGCTTAAAAGATGTGGGAAAATTCTTTGTGAGAGGTTTTAGTTATGCTTGTCAGATAAAGAGCTACCAGTCTACATGAGGGGTGCATTTTTTACTGGTCACTTATTTATTTTCTCTAAGTTGTGGAATAGTTATAGGTTGTGTTGCAAACCAGTTGAGCTTATTCACATATTCATTCATAAAGAACTCCAGAAGCTTGGAGAATTCTGCACTTTAATATTTTTTAACTTTGCAGGCAATTACCTGGTGCAGATAAAGGCCCATCAATAGCTGTATTTTCTTCATCCTCATGTTCCACCTTCTTCAGAACCAGAGCAAAAAAAGCAGCAAATCCCAGCACCTGGAAAGAATCAGTTGTAGACTCACCATGTTCCCATTTCATATAAAGAAGCTCAGGCTTCGACCTGGATCCCTTTAGATCCAGGCACTGCAGGAAAATAACTGAGCTTTGGGTTTTTTGAACCCAAGCAGCTGAAGCCCAGAAGTCAGAGAGCAGTGCACAGTGCTGGGGTTTGTCCAGCTAAACTGGTTTTGTGACACATCCTCACTGGTCAGAAACCTCATTAAACCCTGACAAAACAAGGGGGATGAAACTAATGGAGTTAATGTCAGCAAAAACCATCAGAACTCTGTAAACCACCTGCCTGCTCTTGTTTTAAGAGCAAAGACTTCTCATTTTTTATCTTAAACCCCGTAGCTCTTTAGAACATGCTACCTTTTCTTCCTGCAATGGCAGCAGGTGAGTTCATCTTGGCCAGTGGCTGTATTTCTGAGGCTCTCACCTTCAAGGGCTGTGTGATGAAAAGGCTTTCCAAGAAAGAGATGGCCATGGAGATGAGCCATTTGATGGAGTTCTCTTTGCCGTAATGGAGTCCGTAGAGCATGGTGAAGAACCCGGACACTCCGCTCGTGGCTGCCACAAGGAACCAAGCAATGAACACAAACCACCAGGGCAGCCCTCTGGGAGAACTCTTCTTGTCATCACTGGACAAGTTTGGAGTGTGGGACCACCTTGAGAGTCAACCAGCAGAGAAAAAAATCAGTCTGTGATTGAACAGGAACCAAAATCACCATCAGAATAGGCAACATCTCATGATATAAAATCAAAATATTCTTTTAATTAATACAGTTATGTAGGATATATGGATACCAAAAAGTACAGTGAGAAAAAATAATGAGGAAATGTGCAGAGATCAGCTAAAATCAAAATAAATGTGATGGGCTTATTTATTGCTCAGTTTGTACATAATTGAATCTCCAGTAGAATTATTGACAAAACTATGAGTGCATTAAAGTGCTGAATTCATCTCTTGTGATCACCATAATGGCCAAGTGACATAATTAGTGCAATTGTTTTCAACACTTCCAACTTAATTATCATATTTCACTAAACTATTTTTGTCTGCTTATTAATTTTTCTTTATCCATACATTTTAAGAGACTTGGGTGACTTTGGAGCTGGGTGATTATCCCAGCCTCTTACCATCACATGGCATTGTGTTGTAGTTTTCCACTTTGGGGGCAAAAATGACTAACAGCAATGATCTGTCATTATTGCCTTTGTGTGCATTTCACAGTGCATGGAAATGTCTTTGTGGCTCCTGCAGTGGTATAAGAGTAAGACTTATTTTTACAGATGTAATAATGGTTATCTAGCACGTGTTAAGCAGTAATTATTTGAGCTCTGTCACCCTGTCCAATTTTGAATTCATGACCTGAATTTACTTATACTGAGAATGAGAACTGGGTTACCCCCCACTGATGGGTGCTGATGAGCAGATTTGGTTCTCCAGGAGGTTCTTCATATGCTGAACCTGACAAACAGCTTGTGTGTAACTCTGAGGCATCTGAAATTTATGGGGCCCCAGTAATTCCAGCTCCATCTCTACATGCTGGAGTTGCAAGTACAAGCAGCGATGGTAATCACTGTATTTCAGCTGGTCACAAATTCTCTTCTCTGGAGGGGGACTTCCTTCTTTTTCTGCAGGCAAAGAATTATTTATTTATTTATTTATTTATTTATTCATTGAGAAAATAAATAGTTCCAGATTAAAACACTGGTCAATAAAAAGGGTGGTAGAACTGGAGCTAAAGATAATGAATGTGATGAAGTGTAACATTTGAAGGGATGTGTCAAAGCAGCTTTAGTTCTAGAGGTTAATGCTCTTCTGCTGGAATGGCCTGAAACTTTTCCCAGAAGGCAACTGAGTTAAACAGCAGTCCTAAAAGCTTAATAAACAGGTCAGATCAGATCAACTGTTAATTTGTTCATGGTGTACCTGCCCAATTAGTAGCTTGGAAGACTCCATGGAAAAGTCAAATAGGAGTCTTAATGAAATCAGAGAGATTGTTACTTGTATATTCTTGTTAATTTAGAGTCAGACTGAAAGGAACAGTACAAGGCCAGGAAGAAAAAAAGGACAGGTCAGAAAGACTGTGAAACAACTGATATTTGTGAGTCTTTTTTCTGGTAGATACTGATCCTGTACACAGGCCAGACTGATAGCAAACATTTGATCCTACAGCACAAGAAACAGAGATTTCAGTTATCTTTGCTTAGCTGGGTGCTCCGTGATGCACTGAAAGAACAAAAGGCAATGAGCACATCTTAATGGGATGGAAAATTTCTAAACATAAGAAAAAATATAGATATTGGATTCTGGAGTAGGTTACTCAGAGAATTTGGGGAGTCTTCATCCTTGGGGACATTCAGCATATGACTGATTTGATCTTGGGTAATCCTGCTCCCACTGACTGTGCTCTGAGCAGTGTGGTGGGTCAGAGATCCCTTCTAAGCTCTTCTGTGATTCTGTAGTTGCCTTTGAGTCAGAATGTAAGAAGAGCTTGGGTCATCACATTCAGTGCTATCACCTTTTTCACTGCAAAGGTTTCAGCAGACGTTTCATAGTGTGTTATTTACCTTGGCTATCCATGGCACCCAATGTGACAATTATAGGGCCATCCTTGCTCTCATCACAAAAGCCTTGCCCAGCTCTGTTCTGCTGACAGATGATCTCCTCAACCAATGACAGGAGTGTGTTGATATTAGTTGATTTTTCAAGGTCTGGTGCTGAGGTGAGAGATGGAGTCTTCAGGGCTTTAAAGAGTGAGTTGGCAATTCTTCTTATGTCCTAGAAAAGACAGCAGCAACACAGCAGTGACTCAGTGGCTGCACTGGCTTAAGCTGACATGATCTGACAGCACCACTGGCTGGGAGCTGCACCAACTGCTAAAATCTCCAGAATGGATAAGAATAGCACATCCTACAGTGCTGGATGTGACAGGCACATTTCAGTGAGTTCAGCAAGGCAGCTTTTGGGGTTCAAAAGGGCAGCCTACCTGCCTGAGGACCTAAGCTGGGAAAGATGTGGTCCATCTTCCCTTTTAGCTTCACTGTCTTGCTTAGTGTTTGCTTTAACTCCTGAACACAGTGATTCGGTCACACACACTGAGGGCTGGGATGTACAAAGGCAGACCTTAATGAAGGGTTGCATTTAGGTGTGCAAATGAATGCTTTGCACCAGTGATAACTGGCTTTTCTCTTCAGCCGGGCTGAAGGGCATCGCAGCAGGGACATTTGTGGAGCTGGGGAAGGCGGCAGAGTGTGGCAGCAGAGGGCAGTGCAGGACTCACTGGGACTTGCCTTTGTCACAGCCTCGGGAGTGAGAGAGGCAGCCTGGGTGGCCCCTGGGGTGGGAGGCAGACTTGGGGACACTCGGCCATTCTGTCCCGGCTTCTTCTCTCTGCCCTGCTGGGCTGGCCGGGGTCGTATGTTCCTGAAGATCTGCACAATGAGCAGGTTGATGGGGAACATGAGGAGGGAGCTCTCAAAGCCAATCATCACTTCCTGCCATGTGAACTCAATCTTACCTGTCGAGGTCAAACAGAGCAGAGAAGGAAAAATAACCCCAGGCAAAATCAACTATCAAGTCTCTCTCTTGCGAAAAAACCCATTAATTCAACTCTTGCTTCCAGATTCTGCTGTGTCTCTATTTGCCTGCCCAAGCAATGGTGAGGATTGTTACCCAAATCCATTTTCTGCTCAGCAGGATCCTTTGGCACACCCCAGAACATGATGCTGGTCAGCATGGTGCAGAGGAGCAGTGAGAAGCAGCAGGACACGCGCTGGGCTCGCGTGAAGGAGCTTCGTGGGGAACGGCTGAAAACCGAGTACCAGATGTGCCCGTCCTGGAAACCCTTGGAAGTCTTCATGAAAAACAGATTGCTGCGAAGGAGAAGAGGAAAATCAAATGGATCTGTAGAAAAGAGAGGGAAGAAAAAAGCCCTAGTTCAGGGTCCCAACTTGTTCGTGCTTCTAGGAACTATCAGCAGAAGTAATGACAAGGAGAAATTATCAAATATCATGGCCTGATTTGCATGGAATGGTCATAGCTACTTATGTCCTTTCCTTTTGGCCACAGCATAGAGGGAAATAGAATAGTTCCTATTTAAGTTAAGAAAATTACACCTAAGAGAAGATATTTGGGTTTCTGTAGGTTTGTCAGGCTATCCTTCTTTAGCATCAATATTTTCAGTATGGTACTACTGTTAGGGTAATTACTAGATTTATGTAACCATCTCCCTCTCTCCCTTGTTCAGAGCCCTTTAAGGACAGTGGAAAGACCTTCCTTGTTTCCCTTATTTTCTGGGGCTTTGGTCTGGTTTTTTCATGCTTGTTTTTTTAGACTGACTGCTATCAAGAGCAAAAAAATCCATGAAATAGGAGGTACCTGAACTGCTTCATGTCCTGTTCTGTTGCTACTGGGAACACTTTATCTAGGACACATTCTCCAATATCAATGGCTAGCCAGGAGTTACAGAGGAAGTACCATTTCTGATCCCAAGCCAGGTCATGGACCAATACTCGATTCACATACCTGTTGGAAGAACACACAGGGCACAGCCACATGTCACTGAGTGTGGGAAATCCAGAGCCCAACAAGACTGTGGAGGACAAACTCTGGCCTTCAGCTTCTTATGGTGACTAAAGTGTAAGGAACAGGACATCCCATCCTGTACTGGACATGGGATTTGGGAAGCACTCCTGGTCCTGCAGTTTAGGCTAAGATTTGGTCTATTCAGCTGCAAAAACTAGAATCTAACACTTCTTTTCTTTCTAGAACTGCAGGAAGGATAATTTTCAAGAGCTAGAAAGGGAAAGCTGTTGTAATTATAAAAAATTATTTATGTATTTTTACTTCCCAGCATCTCCAGAGCTCTGCTTACCAGGATGGACTGTCCCCTGAATTATCATGCCACAATCTAATACTCTGCAGTTCCCCAAGAGGGAAGAAGGTACAGAGGAGGAAAACATCCACTCCTCCACGTTCAAAGACTGGTGTATCAGGATCATTCAGATGGTGGGGCTCACTCTCTCCATCCAGTCCGTAGAGGGTGAGAGTCACCTGGAAAACAAAAAGGCAAAATGAAGGTTTGCACATCTCGATGCTATGTGTGATTATTTCTCCTTTCATCAAACCTAAGGGCTTTCTGGCTCAGACAGTGCATTTGAGCTGCTCTGTTTAATAGCCTCAGGTGCTCCATTATTCACCCAGCTCCCTAAGCAAATCAACTCTCCACCCACACAGTGCCGCTGATACCTTGGAGGTTGTGGCTGCCCCGCGGCGGTGTCCTGTGAAAACTGTCACAAGGTAACGATACTGAGCAAAGGGGTCGTTGTCTTCCAGGACTGTGATTTTCACCTGCAGAGCCACACAACACGAGCAGCATGTTAGCTGTCCTGTAAGAACAGATTGCTGGAAGCTGTGAGTAGGAGTTTGTGATCTTGTGAACAATGTGTGCTTCCCAGTAAACAGAGTTACAGGGAAAGGAGTAGGATTGATTAAAGACTTCCTATTAAAACAGGCTAGGTAGGCATGGTGGGAACTGGCCTGAATACGTTGACTTTACTAGCTGGAGACTTACTTTGGCATCATCCTGGATGTCTTTCCTTCGAGCCCAAATAACTGCAACCACATATATCAGAAAGATGCATCCTACAGTTGTCACCACCACAGGATTGTCCACGAATGTTCCAAATAGCTGTGCTGTTTTGCTGACATCTATGGCATTGGGTATGACAAAGAAGGTGCTCCCAAAGAAGGTCAGATGGTTGCAGAGGCACTGTGTGCTCCTAGGATTTGTTTTTGGTCCTACCTGAAACTCAGAAAAGATTGCTGATAAAATATCTGGCTTCAAAGTACTAGATGACTTACCAAGCAAATGAAAAGAGTGCTGAGATTGGTATGTTAGTGTAGAGAGCTGCTGCACACCAAATTTCAAATTCCAATGAGGAATATTAATTCTAACACCTAACCAGTAATGGGCATTACAATATATTATGGTCTTGTCAGAACAGTTCCATTTCCTCTTACATAGAAGTTCATCCCAAGAAATAGAAATGAAATGTTTAAAGGTTAGTTCAATATGACTCAACTTCTAGAGTTTATTAAAACATCTCAGAATGATCTTGTTTTATGGTGTCAGTTACTACATGATGGTGGTTATGAGGGCTGGCTTTGAAGTGTGTAGCAAACACATAGTTTGGTTTTGTTTTGTTTTGCTCTACTTACATGACATCCATAGCTGTTCCAGCCTCCCTGGTGCTCATCCCAAAATACACAGCGGGATGCAAAGCAAGTGGCATTTATGGTTAGCCCATCATAGACTGTTGAATCCATTCCCATATCTTGTAGAACCATGAAATAGTAGGTTCCCTCTCCAAACATGAGTTCTTCTGGGCTGAGAACCCAGCTGTTTGTCTCACCTTGAACATAAATATTTTTGTTTCCATGTGTATATAGAAAGGCTAATTCACAAGTATGCAGCTGTATTGCATGTAATTAATAAACCAAAGAAATAGCCATGAATTCATTCTTAGCAACTCATTGATCAAATAATCCCAATCTTTTATTCAAGAGATTGAAACTTTGAAGCATGAGGTTTCTTTCCAGCTAGACACATGAACTCATGGTCAAGGCTCATTCTGCAAGTTCATGGGTCACTAACCACTAATCTTACCTCCAGTTTTCTTATAGAACAGATGATTTTTCATGTCATAGTTGGTTTCATTGGGGTGATAACCATACCCCAAGTAAAGTATTAGGGGAATGTCATGTTCAGATTCCAGGTGGATGACTATAGATGTGTTTTCTGAGGTAACATTGACTTGAAAAGTGCTATAATTGCCCAGATTCAACAGAATCTTATCTTCCTGAGTTGCTGAAAGCCTTGGTAACATGATCTGGTTTTAAACAGAAAGACATAGGTTTAAATACAGAGAAGAATTTTTCTTTTTAGCATGCAGCCACATGCTAGATTATCTTTTTTCATAACATCAGGAAAGCATGGCCAGCAAAAATACCCCTTTCAAAGTAATCTTCTTGATAATCTCAAATAACCCCCAAAAAGTTATTTTGAAATCTGTGTAGACTCCTCACAAAGCCAATGATCCTTAGTGCATTTCTGAATAGAGGACTGTGATTCTGACTCAGACTTTGGCTGCATGAAGTGCATATATGAGTGATTGAGATGTCAGTTTATACATGGGCTAGGAAGCCAAGGAGCAGTGCAATAAATACAGTGGCTGGATGATGAAATCAGGCTTCACACTGTGCTTTGGGATGACTGTAATCCAGAATCTATTTCCACAACCATTAGCATTCTTAATTCATTTAGAGGAAGAATAAAATGCCTCCTTTTCAAGAAAAGACAGAAATATTTGTTATTTCATTTACCACATCACACAAATCCCTCCAATCCCAACTACAGACAGCATCAGCCCATTATCTAATGTCATGAACACTACCAGCATTTGTGTTCCCCTCACAAATGGTAACACAAATGAAAATTTGTTAGTGGAGAAAGGAAAAAATGGGAAAAGAGGGCGAGAGTTAGGAAATAGTGGATTTACCTCAATGTTCTCTTTGAGGTTGCTGACTGGTATGATCAAACCATCCAGACTAGTTAGGCTTAGACCTCCCACTGTTCCACTGATGTCAAAACTACTGTCACTGGAGAAAAAGGGATTCATGGCAAAGCTCACCATCTGTTAGAAGACATTAACAATCAGACAACTGAGCTATTGTCAATATTTCATTTTATTCACACTCTGAATTGCTGAATAGTGAAAGATTGAGCTCAGACCCAAATAAAAGTTGACTTCCAAGAAGTCTGCATCCAGATTTAAATAAGACTCTACCTTATCTCTAAGGTGGGTCTATAAAACTTGAAAGTTATTTTCATTCTGAAATGTGTACAACAATCTTTATTGTTTCCATACACTGTGACATCTTTTTGGCAGAGTTGGAAAAGATGCAATTAAAAAAAAATGTTTGCAGGTGTTTTAGGGGTCTCCTGAGAAGGTCAAATCAACCAGAGATATCTTCAGGAAATTTATTATTAAAATATGACAATTATATGCAATCTATTGTTCTGAGGGAAAAGACACCAGGTCCTAATTCAGATGGGGGATGTGCTACCATCTGCACATTTGTGTCCTGCAGGACCTGAGTGCCCCAAACCCAGATGTTTCTTGCTGGGATGAAGGAGGGCTGCTGGAGGTTAGTTTGAATGTGATGTGGACTCTGAGCTGTTGCATCCTCCTCAGAACATAAGATGTAAACAAACAGCAAATAGATTTGTAGGTATTGATTGGTTCCATTGCCTGCTCCTGCCATGTAGGTGTGAATCAAAGGGTATATAAGGGGCTGACAGGATGGGAAATTTGAGAATTCAGTTGTCCTTAACTTGCTGAACCAACCTCGTCCAATTAAGACAAATTAGGGCTTCTTTGACCAATAATTTCAAATTATTTTCTTGTCATGACAGGAGGAATGACATGTGCTTGTGTGTTCATTGTGAAAGGATAAATGATTCTAAACCCATTAGATCAGGAATGTAAGCTGGATATCAGATAGAGTTAGATAAAAACTGTTTACTTGCCCTTATATCCACTGTTTCACCATCAACTCCTGAAACATTGAGAGAGGAAGCAGGTGGGAGAGTAAAGCTGGCAGAGTTGGAGTTGGAGATGTTAATGGATGTGCTATCCATGTTTTCTGTTTGTAATCTGTCCAGTTAGGGTTGGGCATAAGCAAAGCAGAATAAAAGATTTTTAAAAAGAAAAGAAAAAAAACACAAGAAACCCCCCAAAAATCAATAGCATGGACTTCATATCTACAGAGAAAGCTTTCTCTCTACATGAATATAACTTAGTTGCAAAACTATTACAAAGTCTGCCAGTAAATACTTCACACATGAATCTGTCCCTGATGTAGTACTCCACATAATACTAGCACAGAATCATCAAAAAAGGGGTGGAGTTGGCATATCTGGAGAGAAAGTTGTACCAAGATGTACTTATTTGAAAGACTTGGTTTCTGTGTGAACATGCTCTTGATTTGAATGCACAGTTTGATGTGGATGAAAAGCAGGCTCTGGGGGAACAATTTAGGGATGATTACAGGGAATGGAGAATGCTCATCAGGCTCCTCAGGGTTATATTTGCTTCTGCCAAGCTGGTTGCAGTTCCATAGAACATGTCATTATTGGCAACTTGGAAAAGAAAAGAAACCCTTAGCTGGCATGACATGAGTTTTCTACATGATTTCAAAAGTAAGTGACTACTGCCTCATTCAGGAAATTGTAGTAAATTCTCTGCTGGTTAAAGAACACTCAGCATGGGAATTTCCAAGGTGATGCTCCTGGAGTCCAAGCTGTTCTCCCCATCAGTCACTAACAACAGCCTTGTTGCACTATTGAAATTGTCATTATGCTACAATATTTAGTTAGTTCTGGACATTCTGTTTAAGCACAATGGAATTAACACTTGCAGCTCTCAGAAGCTTCAGTGGGGGGTCCCTGCAGCTGTTACCTGTGCATGTACATTGAGGCAGAGGGAGAGGTGAGGACTGTTGGCTCATCGCCGGGTGCCTTCCCAAACAGAAGGGCACTCTGGAGATTTTCTACTGTGCTCAGGAGCTGGTGTGACACTGGGCTCTGGAAAAGGATTAGAGGAGGAAACTTATAACACAGGTACTCAGGATCATCAAGCTGCACATTATTTGTCATTGCTTCCATTTAATTTGGGTGTTTTACTAAGCTCACAAACTTGGTGATGAGCTTCCTAATCTCAGAGTTATTCTATTGCAATTCAGTTTCTGTAATTGTCATTGAAATATTGTAGATGGCAAAAAAATGCCTTACAGATTTTACTTCTGTATTGTAGTGTTTATGACCTCTACACATTGAAATTGCAAGCATGACATCAATCAATATATTCATTTACTTTTGTGTATTAATGCCCTTAGCTGCACATGTTAGTGTTTAGTTACTTGGAAAAGCAAGACCCAATTACATATCAATTGTGTATTATTAGTGGGTTATTGTCGGGGAACTTGCCCAGTTCATAATCTTTTCACTCAGGTTAGATTTATTTCATCCCTACTCCCTTGCAGTGATGAAATTAAAGTCTGTTCAGCTCAGGAAACTCAGAGTTATCTGTGACAATTCACAGATAGATAGGAAAGGGTAGGACAAAATAAATATGTTGCATCTTTCTGAACAGATAATCAGAGCTTTCTGCAAAAGTGTTAGCAGCAACCAGAGCTGGTTCAAACTGTGAAGTAGTGGTGGCAATAATAAATATTTAATTCCTGTGGCTTCCTGGAATTATGGGGCAAAAGGAGGGAATAGAAACAAATCTGAAAAAAAATCACAATGTGCTTGTCATCAATTAGAGGTCAGAACTGATGCTGTGTTCTCTGTCCTGTTCTGTTTAACAAATCTTAGGAGGCCTCTATCATCTTCATTACCAGACATTTACTCTAACATATCTAACTGGGGAGAAATTTCCTCTGATATTCAAGTCCATCACAGTGTCACAACGAACCCTTCCCAGTGCCAATTTAAAAATATGGGAGGCACCAGAGATTTTTAAAAACTCCCAAAGCAAACAAATATTTGCACACAGTACAGTACAAACTAGACCAAATCTAAATTACCTGTTCTGCCTCTGGCACTGAAGTGTTCCCAGCTCTGCTTTCTACTGAAGCTTTAAGAACATTGCTCACTGCATTGAGCAGATAGTTGGCTGCTTGCTTTAGCTCCTGTCCATCTCTGCTGTGCTCTGTGTTTGCAGCAAGCAAGGAGGCACTGACATGTTTCAGAGTGTTGCTGGCTTCCACCTGCACGAGAAACAGGGGGAGCAGTTTATGTGTGCTGGCACTACAAATGACAGAAGTGGCACTTGTGTCATGTACTGAATGTTTCAATGTCAGCAGTCTCTTGGGACTGTTAGTGAGTAATGCTGTTTTTACTGAAATTATTTCTGCTGGGGGAATCCTTCAAGTGCTAATAAAGGTGATATACTAGATGGTACACCAAAATGGAATAGAGGCATGGAAATGCAGCATTCTTCAGATGTAATCCATAAAAAGATGAACAACATCTGAAGGAAGCTTATCTGTCAAATCCTGGGCAAGGATAGCTTTTAGATGTACAGTAAAGAAGTAAATTAGGTTATACATTTGTATCCTAGTGCCAAATTGCTAAGTGCCAAAGGAGTTTTACAATTTTTATTTTGTGCCTGGATGCAGCCTTGTGACTAGGAAAGCACTTGCCAGATTTTAGCCCAGGAAGGTGGAGGAGCCAACCAAATTGATTGCAGGCTTGGCCACATCCATTCCCACAGCCTGTAAATGCCGAGCAGCCTTTCTGGAGGGTGAGGGCTGGACCTGAACTGTGTTCTTGTCTTGCCAAAGTTAACCACATCCTGCTGAAATGCTCCCAAGCCATTGTGTGGCTCCAGCTCTATAATACATCAGAAATCAGGACAGCTGTTTTTATTGCCTGCGTATTTGGGAAACTTCCCCCAGTGACAGTTTGTTCTGTCCTGTCATTTGCTCACCCTGTAAACATAAATAGCATCATCTACTAGTAATGTCTTGTTGCCAGACAAGAGTCAAGAGATACATTTGTGAGATCAGTCTGCACATTTGTGCCAGTTCTTCTGGGTGCTGACATGTTCCTTGACCTTTGCCTATGTGCATTTTGTGCAGGGCCTGGATCAGGGATGAGCAAATGTGGGGAATTCCAGAAAAACCCTCTTGGGACAGTTTTTCTTCAGGATTCTAAAAGTGCTTTACAAGAGAAAAGATGCACCATGACATGTTTCTTACTAAAAGTTAAGGATTCTATCCCAAAAACGTATGATATATTTTATGGCCATTGCCTGGATTGTAGAGATTGCTGAGACAGTATCTGAGACTTGAATTTACTGACTCTCAACAGAATCAAAATATTGCTGGTAAAAATTCACATCCTTGTGCTGTTGAAAAAAGCATGGGTCAGAACAGATAATTATAAGGCACTGAAACTGTTCCAAGGTCAGTGGGATAATTAGTCTCTGTTATTAGTGTGAGGAGATATAAGATGAATTGCTTCTTACCTGTGCTGAGACAGACAGCTCTTCACTCCTGTAAGTGATTTCTTTCAATACCTCTGACATCTTCAGAGCAGTCTGCACTGATGTTATGTTAACAACAGAGAGAGTTGTCAGCATCAGCCCTCGGAGCTTGGGATGAAAAGGGGTAATTAGGCAAAGGAACAAGATGCTAATTAGTGAAAGTAGTGGTGTGTATTGACAGCCAGGCTTGCTGTAAGTTTTGCAGTAGAGTAAGGCTCCACAACAACCATCCCTGGAGCTGATATTAGCTCTACTGACAAGATGCCACTTGCCCCAGTGATTATATAATCATGAGTTTTATGTTACCTCCCAGCACAGAGAATTCATACACTTAACATCCATTAAGAGCAAGGAGAGTTACTTGTGAGAATTTGTACTAATGTATGTGAATTACTGTGTAAATGCCTCTTCTAGAGAAAGCAGAGCCACGTGTGATTGATGTTATTCAAATAATGAATTGTAATTGAAGGATACATTCTCCAGATCTCTTCATGTGAGGCACTCAAAGCACTGTTTAAATATCAGCTTATGACTGAAACAACTGGTGGCTAAAATGGACAAAAGAGAATTACCTGCCATCTAGTGCTTTTGGGGGAAATTAGATAGGATATTTATCCCATAGAGATGCCATTTTATTGATATTTAAATTGCTTTGGAAAGTCAGGTTTAGATTAACTAGTTTAAATTGATGAAATAACAATTGAGAATTAACTGTTTTACTGATGAGTGATAAAACAAATAATTTATGTAGACAAATAGTGAAAACTAGCTGAAACCTGTGCCAAACATGAGACAGATGCTAGAAACCTGAAACCTTCATTATTTCCAGAGGTGATATGTGAGCTTTTTATTACTTAAGAGCTGTCACAGAATATGGAGAGTCCATTATAGGACATTGTACTGCAAGAAAGCAAGTGTTTTGCTGACCTCTTTTCGTGTATTTGTCTGTAAAGACAAGTTAAAACTTTCCTCTTGGTTCTGCTGATTAAGGACAGATGTCACTGACTGGTACAGCTGGAAAAGCCTCATGCTGTTGTCCCCATCTTTTAGGATGCTGTTTGCCTTCTCAGATACCACAGCCTGCAGGGTCAGGTTCCCATCCACCACATCTGCAGGTCCAACCTGATGAAGGAATCAGAAATGTTCTCAACATTGCCAAGGCTGTTACAATTTTCTTTGAACAGCTTCCATGATCATCTTAATGACAGCCTAGGTAGAGTGGGACATAAAACTTCACATACCCCATTTTAAATGTTTTATTTTAGTGGCCTGATACGGGTCTCCTTACTGTGGCACTGGGGAACAAGCAGGAGGATTTTGGGACCTACACAGAGTAATTCCAGACTCAGTTAATAGGCTTACACTGCTCCATCAATAGCCAAACAATTCTTTTAGACTTCTGTTCCAGAAAAAAGGGCAGTGGATGATCTTTTGACCTTGAGCACACACAGAATAGTCTCTGTTAGATAGAAAAATGAAGATTATGACACATTCAGATGGAAGTAATATATCTAAACCAGGAAGAAGCTCCAAAACTCAATTACGGGTTAGTCATCAACTTGAGAATTCTTGAAGCTAGTTAGTTCTACCCAGTACCTTCACTGAAGCATTTGTTTGAACTGTATCACCAAAGTTGTTGCTAACAATAATTGTCACATGTGAAATAAAATTGTTTTCCTCTTCTCCAAGTGGGAGATAAACTGGGAAGAGTTCAGGATCCGGGCTACAATCCAGGAGAGAATCTGCAAGAGGAAAGCAGGGGTCAGGGGCCGGGCAGAGATGCTGCTCTCTGCGGGCAGGGCACTCACTGTGCTCAGCCGTGAGCAGAGTCCCTGCGGGCAGGGCAGCCCGTGCCCTGCTCGTGTTGGCACAGGCCAGCCCTTTCTGCAGGGCACTTACCCGGAGCGGAGTAGAAGCAGTAGGTGAGCCGGGCGGGGGGCCGGGCCGGGCCGGGGCCGCTGCAGGACACGCGGAAGGCCGTGAGCACCGAGCCGTGCCCGGGGCTCACGGCACAGCCCGGGGCTGCCGGCGGGGGCACGGCGCTCACCAGGAACGAGCGCTCGCCGAAAGCGCGCGGGGCCGTGGCTGCGGGCGGAGGGAGCGGAGCGTCAGCCCTGCAGGGGCTGCTGAGGGCTGAAACCCTGCTGCTGGATGAACCGGAGAGGAAAGAGCTACTGCCGGTGTGTTCATGTTTGCGTTATAAAGCAAACTCTATTATTTGATCAGGCGTTTAGCAGAATTTTGTTTCAGGCGAGCCGTAACAAAGTTATTGACAGCTCGGAGTAAGAGAACTGAATTTCTTGTGCTGTGCGACACCCCAGAGGAAATTTATCTCTTCATTATTTTAAAGAACTCGCATATAAAGTGGCACCTTTCAACCTGTGGATTAATTTACCTCCATATTTGTCAGCGAGGCTACGCATATGTGGCATCAATATGATGCCATGTCAGGAGAGACTGTCTCAAAGGAGGCTGTAAAACCCTAAAAACCCTGTTCGCCCCTACCTGTTACTTTAATCTGAAAAGCTTCTCCCTGTGTCTGCAAGAAGGAGCTGGTCATTCTCAACACAGATGTGTTGCTTTGAAGCAAATTCAAAGAGTTCTGCTGGAAACCGGTCAGGCCACAGGCTAGAGGGAGGGTTGTAGACTGGAAAATCAGACAGAAAAGAACACATGGCAGTGGAGGCTCTTTGCTGTTCTTTCTGTTGTGATTTATCAGGAGCAGAGTGGCAATTTGGTGCCCTTCACTATAACACTCCCCAGTCCAGGCTCCTCCTTGTCCTGGTCTTCAGGAATATTTTCTAAGCATCCACTTGACAAAATATCCCTCTGAGGTCATATGGCTTTGTGAATATTTAATTTTGTGTGTGCAGTATTTCTGACAAATCTGGTGCTCTCACCTTGTTTTGGAATGTGTTGTCTAAATACCAGTTATAATATATGTCCTGGGAGTCCTCCTGTCCAGAGACACTCAAAACAACTTCATCACTAAAATTTACTGGCTTGCAGTTTGCCTCACACCTGTAAGGAAGTAAGATGGGAGTTACACATGGAATGAGATGTCTAGGAGGAATTTCAGACATATCTTATGGCATTTTTTCATGTTGAGGTTGACACATTGAAATCTCCAACACTGGAAGGATGCAGTGGGGTCAAAAACCCTAAGTGGTTTTCAGAAGAATCTGCTTCAGTTTATAAAAGGATTGTGTTCAGAAACATGGACTGAAAAATGCAGCAAGACTTATTTGGTCAGTAATTTTTATAATAGTAAGGTGTAAATGGATTTAGAACAATAAATTTTCTTTACTGTGAGGGTGTTGAGGCCCTAGCACAGGTTGCCCAGAGAAGCTGGGGATGCTTCATCCCTGGAAGTGTTCAAGGCCAGGCTGGATGGAGCTCTGAGTAACTCGATCCAGTGGGAGGTGTCCCTGCCCATGACTGAGGGCTGGAACAAGATGATCTTTAAGGTCCCTTCCAACCCAAACCTTTCTGTGATTCTGTGATTCTATGATTCTAAAAGTACAATACCACTTTATTATCATTATTATTAGAAACTGTGGCCTTGCACTCTGCTTGTGCCATAATAATATTGACCTGTGAATACCAGGGTTTAAAACCAGACCTGATTTCCAGTTGCAGTTCTTGTTTTGCAGTCACATAGAGACATTGCTCATCCTGCCTCTCTTCCCTGCCGTGGTTTTGGACAGTAATCCTGACAGTCACTGCTGATTTTGGAGGAGGAAGGCAGGAAGGTGGGATTTGCACCTCACTTTGGTTGATTAGGATTTTCTGTTGCTTCACACACTCATTCCAGGCCGGCCAGCAAGCTCCTGCAGAAACATTTCCTTCATAGTTAGAACAGCATCTTATAAAGGACTTTCCTGCCACAAGTTTCAAAAAGCTTTATAGACAAGTTTCTTGAGCACAATTTAAAGAGTTGGCAATCTGCATTCAGAGCACAGGCTTTTCCAAAGTCATGTATGAGGTCAGGGATAATTATGGGGATAGAACACAAATGGCCTGAATCCCAATCCTGTTTCCAGACAGAAAGGTTTTTGCATCATGTTTAATCTTAATTATTGCTGCTTTATTGTGACACCTGTGCAAATGCCTGTGGAAGTCACTTGGGACTAGTCCTTGGCTATGAGAGTGAAGCTTAGGACAGGTAGATCTTGAAAAACTGAAACTCTGGGAGAAGCCAAAGTGGAGTACTGTGCCATATTATATACCATAATTAGTTTGATACCAAAACTAGGGTTGGGTGGAAGGACATTCTTCATGTACAGTGGGTGGC
The DNA here is from genome assembly GCA_013397295.1 of Polioptila caerulea. Classification (NCBI taxonomy): domain Eukaryota; kingdom Metazoa; phylum Chordata; class Aves; order Passeriformes; family Certhiidae; genus Polioptila; species Polioptila caerulea. Next base: position 512,419 of record VYXF01012766.1, on the reverse strand, counting down.
AAACTTGAAAGCCAGAAAATGGAGTATCCTTAAGTCAGATTTTTGACACTGGCTCTGACACAACAGTGAGTTTGTTACTTATCAAGTACATGTTGGTGAAAAAGGTTTGGGAATTGCACAAACCACAGGTCCAGAGAAAACTGGAATTATTGTTGTTGTCTGGCCAGCCAAGTCTAACAGTTGTGAAAGGATCCACATGGCGACTCGGTTTAATGTATATTTTGTGATCCTAAAGAAGAAATAAATGGATCAGTTAGAACACAAACATGTATAAACACATACATATGTTGCTTCTTTAGAATGAAAAAGGTTTGAAAGTTTAGACCCCAAATCACTGGATGCAGATCTGTAGTTTATCTGATCTTTCTCCTGTTAGAAGTAGTACAGAAGCAGAAGCTCTGGGAGCAGAAGCAGATGGCACAGAAAAATTGTGTGGCAAAATTCTCCCAAATGCAGAATTGGTTTAGGAATGCAGCTCCCATTTTCAAAACTAGGTACTTAGGAGATTAATTCCTATTAAACCTTCACATCTGGACCAAGACTTCTAACCCTTGAACAACCATTTGTCTTCTGGTGCATCCTTTTTTTATCTGAATTGGAAACATTGCAGCTGTAAACAAAGAGAAGAACGGGTAGCTGAGTTTGTCTTGTGTACCAAATTGTGATAAACTTGGGTTTGGATTAGATTTATATTCCTCTGATGCAATATATTCTTGCAGGCAATCTGTAAACATGATGGCTTCTTGTGAAGCAGTATATCCCCCACAGCAGATGTCTGTCTGCTAGAGTTACAGTTAAAAACTAGACTTTTAAGGTGATAAAATATTCTATCTAACATTTTTATTTTTTAAATTTGGACAGCTGCTAGCAATTGGTGTATCATTAACTTCTTAGTTTGCCATAAACTAGAAATTTTTTCATTGCAAAATTATTTAAACACTCCAATACAGAAGTAGAAAACACTTGGGAACCATATAAAATATATTAAACTCTACTTGAAGGATCACTCTTCAGAAGAGGTTTGCATTAGTCAAGCAGATGAATTAAAAATTCATCTAAACACATTTTAACTTCCAAAACCGAATTGTTGTGAAAAGTTCATTTTCTTTAATCTTTTTTTATGAATTGTAGATGCAATGCCTGTAAACACATTTGTCTCCAAGACTTGTGGTGTAGATTTTGTGTTAAGCCATATGGGGAACAGAACATCTAGTCCATAATTTACTGCACTACAAATACTTCTTTTCCCTGTCTGATACAGCACTTTCACTGGTAAGAAAAATTTCTAAGCAATTTTAAAGAAAGATCCTTAAATAATACTTACATTTTTCTTTTGGGTATTTGTTTTGTTGCTGCCTTCTTCCTCAGCAGGATCTGTTTAATGCAAAAAAGAACACAATATTTTAGTGCTAACTGTAAAGCTTTCAGACATCCTCAGTGAATATGACTTAAATCCACAGAATTTGACTACTGACAGTGTGAAAGATAGGGCTGTAGGAATCAGACTCCAGAGCTGTGATAAACAGCACAGTCAAACAGGTAAAATGGTAACAACAAGCTCACCACAGACAAAGGAGATTCTTCAAACATAAAGGTATAAATCAAAATATATCCACAGAAGGTGATGGAGTTTCACTGATGTACAAAGGAAAACTGATGGAAAGCATTGGAAAACTTTCAATACGATTAGTGTTAAGTTTTTTTTATTTCTTGTATAATCTGCTCTCGTAAATGTAAGGATGAGCCATCTAGAAGCCATTAATGACAGCAATTTATGAGACTGCTGTGATGCAAATATTTTCTGGTTTCAAAGCTATGTCCCAAGCCATAAACTTCACTAATTATTTCTGGGACAAACAGCAAATGTGCAATGTGTTACATGTACAGAGTGATGCTAATTTATGAGTACATCAAAGCCAGGGATTCAGCCTCCATCAGGAAGAAGCCTCCACAGAAGTTTTCAATGCTGTTGCTGGAAGGAAAGCAATTACTACATGCAAACCATAAACACTCCATGAAATGCTCTGAATGCAAAAAGACATTTATGTGGTCAAAACCAGCACTGTCAGATTAATGTAATTACCTTTTTTATGGGAACTGTTTGCCAACACAGTGATAAATCCAAGATCCAGACTCATGTTTGAAAAGGCATTCATGGCCACCACTTTCACTAGAAAAGTACCTAGAAAAGGCAAAGGGCCAGTCAAGAGTAGCAGTGGGCCCAGGCCAGCAGGTTTGAGGTATAACATCCAATCTGTAAAGAAAACCCCTTCTTTTCTTTTAAGAAAACTTTTAAGAGTTTTTTTTTTTGGGGGGGGGAGGGTGTCTGATGGGTGTCCACTGCTGAAATGCTTTTCCTGGAATGTTTTTCCCTTTATCTCAACTTCTTAATAACTCAACTGCCCTTTTCCTAGCCCTTGTCATGCTATTCTTTGTCATCTGACTATGATATTATCACACAGGGAACTAGAGGTGTACAAACACTGGAGGCCAAATGAGCTTAGGCATCTTGAGACAGCAGCTATCTTGTTTGGAAATTTCTGCCTCCGGGGAAGGGATGTTCAAATGGGTACAGGGAGAACAAATAAAACTTTAATATTGAATAATTTTAAAATATGAAATGAAATCATAATTAGCTTCTACCCTTCCCACTTTGGCATGGGGTTGGAATAGCTCATTAGAGGAAACTTTTTTACATTCTGCCACTGTTAATTAACTCTTAAGCACAATCTGCCTAATTCCACATTTTAAAGGCTTTGACTATGTAATAAGGGAATGATAATATTACTAAAATGTTTATTCATAATTAACTCCAACAAAAGCTATGTGCTAGAAACGGACATGCAGAAAAACTCCCCTTTTCTTTGTCATCTCTACTGAGAACTCTTCAGATTATGAATTACTTCAATGTACAATGCAGAGCAGTCTAAACTTGAAACACCGAACAAACAGGAGGAAAACACTTTGCTATTCAAGAAAACGTCCTCATTTGTACTTCAATCAGATGGTGTCATGAAAAAATAAACCCTATGTCTTTCCATTGCAAGAATCAGGTGAAGCCTTGCTCTGAGTCTGCAGAGCCATTTGTCAGCTCCATTTTTTAGCTCACTTACATAGGGCTGTGCTGTTCATCCTGCTCTGCAGACTAAGTTGGAGCAGTCAGAAAGCTGCCAAAGCCAGCTGTGCATTACTGTCCCCCAGCCATTGCTGTCCCCCTGTGGCTCTGGCTGTGACCCGTTCCCCTCTGTGGTGCCCTGGAAGCAGGGGAGCTGTCTCTGGGCCGTACCTGCCGAGGGCACGGGGACGCCGTATGTGCGCTGCTCCCCACGAGGGCCGCCGGCTTCGTGGCAGTGGCTTTGGTTGGATCCCACCACCTCAAACATCAGCTTCTCTGGGGCACCGTGGGACACAGAGACATTCACCTCCAGATCCTCCCCCAGCTGCAGAGTGTGGGAGGCTACTGCAGCCTGGATTCCAGCTACTGGCTCGATTAAATGAACAGCGATGCTCCCGGAGATGTCCGGCGCCGTGGAGTTCCTGGAGGCTCGGATTTCCAGCTGGTGTATCCCTGGGCCCAACAGCTCTTGAGAGGCACTGCTGAGTGTCAGGTTATGGGGGACAAGACCTTCCTTTGCCCTGGATTCACTCAGTGTCCTGTTATCTGCTAACATGCTGTAGGTTACTCCGTTGCCTGCAGAAACACAGATGAAAATTTCTCAGAGCTTGTGCAATAGGCCAGCAAATTCCAGCTGCTTTGTGCAGCATTCCAGTGTTTATACAGGAGTCACAAGAACATTGCAGCAATGCAGTCATTTTTAATGAAGTCACTTAAGGTGACTTAATGAAAATCTATGCTGTTCTGCTGGGAATGTTTTGAGAAGATAATTCGACCAACATTACTGAATTTTAGTTTTTTTCAGCACATACGTGCCTTCCAAGATCTTGAAGTGAGAAAGAAATGTACACCAGCAAATGTGTCCAGCTCAGAGTGGAATCCTCTTACTCTAATCAGACAAACATTTCCATGAATTTCTAATTTCAAATACAGAAATATTCGACTGGCATTGTGTGGATTTTTGTGACTAAAGTTATGCTCATGCTGACAGCTTTGTCAATAGGAAAAAATTGTTTATACTTATGCTTTAGGTGGTGAAATATCTCTGAGAAAGAACCCCTCCAGAGGAACTGAGAGAATTAAATTCCAGGAATACAACAATTAGAGGGAAAGCATTCACTAAAAAGAAGGATTATTTTGCATAATGAAAATCTTGCTTCTATCCCATGGATGGCAATAATATTTATCCTTCCTTTTAAATCGTGCAGAGAAGTTATCCTCACCTGCACTGAGCTGAACTTGGATCCACAACTCCTCCCCATAGAGCGCACGGCAGTGGGAGCTGTTCCCTGTCTCGTGCTGGCTGTAGCACCCAGTGATGCTGAGCTGATCCACCCTGTCCTGAACAGTCACCTGCCTCTGGGCCATCACGTGCCACTCGCTGCTGGTGCACTCCACAAACACAGTGAACTCCCCAGGAGAGGAGTACCTGTATGTGAGGCTGCTGACCAGTCTAGAACAGAAAGAGAACAGCTGCTTGTTGTGGAAGACCATCCTGGCAAGTCCTCTGCCTTACAGGATAACACATCCCCAAATTTCATCTGTTCAAATGTCATTCCTACCACTAAGACAAAATCTGATTTTTAAATCCAGCAGAAAAATGTTTGAACCATAAAGACAGGACTTTTATGCAATTAAAACAAAAGAAAAACTACAGAATGTCCTTGTTATATTTTAATTGTTATCAAAACCCACTTTTTAAACTTAAGGAAATAATATTTGCTTGTAGTTTGGCAATTAATGACATGTTTTCAGTGATTTTGAGTCTCAAGATCAGGAATATATAGTCTTGGAAATAGGAAACACTTGTTATAATAGAAGAAAGATTGAGATTGGCAGTTTAGTATAAAATTTTGTATTGATTTTGAAACAGGTTTTTGCAGAATCCAAATCTCTCATATGTATGTTCTATTATTAAGCTATCTAGTTTTTAATATCTCATTTATCAGACTGGGCACATTCAATAAAGTGCAAGCAATAAAATGTACTGTTTGTTTGAAGAGAAATGAAGGCAATGTCTTACGTTAGAGGGTAGTAAGGATCAATAGTGTGACCATCTCCAGTGCTAATGGTACAAGAAAGGTTCCCAGAGTATGGTGAGAGCAGCCAGTTCAAAGTGACTGTGACATTTTCAAAGACAAAACATGTGTCTGTCATAACCAGCTGCAGACCTGCAAAACAGAATGACAATTCAGTGCCACTGTCTGCCTACTTTTCTTACAAAATTCAATTAATTTTCAGGCATTGAGAGTCAGCCTGCTCCAAACCACAGCTGGTACTGCTGTTAATTTGTGTGCATTAGTGGTGTGACAGGGACCTGATTCTTTTTCACGACTACTAATCAAAATTCTTGTTGGAACATAATTTCATCTGCATGTGTTTCATGTGGCTGAATTTTAGGGCTTTGTGTTCTACCCAGAACCCTCAGTTAAGACAGGGAAATCTACATTTTTGTACCTATTTTCAGTGATCACCACTATTCCAGTTTCTTCCCTGAGGATGGAATGGTAATTTTTAAGACAAATATCAATGATCTCAGTGTTACAGCAAAGAACAGCTCAGAGTTTCGTTGTGGACACCTTCCCTCCCCACCCCTTACCTTCCTTGCAGTGGTATTGAATAGACAAATAGCTTCCCAAAGCTGGACAAGGATCTCCAAAGAAAGTGCCATCTGCTGCCACCTGGCAGGCCTGCAGACCGTGACACTGGCCTGGAAAGGGAGCATTTCAGATCAGCGAGTGCCTTTTGCCTTCACTGTCACAACAGCTCAGATGAAAGATGATTGAGAAACAGAAAGGGCAGGAGGAGCAGTAGCATGTCTTTGATTTCTAGACAAGTTTCCACATCTCTTTGACTTTACTGTGTTGCTTATTGTGTGGCATTTCTTGGCAGCATTTCATTTTATTGGAACAAAACTGGATTTGAAAAGATACAAAAAAACCTCTCATGTGTTTTGTTTAATTGGCTGGAAGCCCTAAGAATCCCCCTGGGGACAGGCCACAGTCTCTGTTTAATCTCCAAGCCCATGGCTCCAGCAGGGTGGGTGCTGTCCCTGTGGGTGCCAGCCCTGTCACCCCTCCTGGTGTGGAGTGAGGTTTGTTGGGATGTTTCCTTCCAGCTCTGTCACACCCCGTGCATCCCACTGAACTTGTCAAGGAATCAGTGCTCGTGTATTTTCTTCCTACAGTGAGAGCAGCCAGACACACCCTTGTCCTTCATTTGCTCCTCCCCTCCTCTGAATCTTTGCTCCTCACAAACCCTCTCCCTTCCATCCAGCCTTCTGTAGCAACCCCCTCCCTGTCAGTTCTCTGTGATTCCCTTCATTTTAGGAACAATCCATTTCCCAGCCTCTAGCTCTACTGGAATACAAGATACAGGATTCGAGGGACAAGGAGCTGTGCTACACACACACTCTGTGGTTCTGACAAGCAATGCTGGAGGATACCACCTGCTACTTCATCCTTGACACTGATCCAGCTGCAGCCTCCTTCTGTTTCCAGCTGGGGAGGAGTTTCTGACACACAGTAGTGAGGGGTCTTCCGCCCATAGAAGCTCTCCTCAATTTGAATAACTTCTCCTGATCCACACTGTACCGTGGCATTGTAATTGTCACAAGAGTTGCTCTGGCCAGATTCTAATTGGAGAAAAAAACCCAAAATATTATCTTTTGAATTTCTGAAAAATCCTGCTACAGTTCTACTGCATGTCCATTTTGGTTTTTTGTCTTTCTTCCCTTTTCTCCCTTTTAAGCTAAACAATTTAAGAAAATTACAAAAGAATTAAATATTTTTATTTTTAAAAGTCAAAATAAATAGATTTATGTTTTTACTGCCTTAAAACATTGAGGACATTTTCAACAAGCAAAAAAATTTTAATTATAAAAACAAATAGGATTTTTGTGGAAAACTCTTAGCATTTGTTTGACCTGAAATACTGGAAGGTTTAAAGTTACTCCTTACTTCCGAAAGAGATGTATGGATTGCATAATATTCAGGTAATTGCTTTGGAGAATAGTTTGCATATTAAGTATGGGAGCTGATCCCATTTCTGCTACAGAGACTCCTTTGTTCCTGTGTGATATTTGACTGACTTCATTCAGCAGGACTGCTCAGATGGGTAAGGTCATAGCTCTAAATGCATACACCTCATTCTTTGATTAATCTGGGACAGTTAATTATCTTTCAGAATTCTTGGTATCGTGTAGTAATCAGGATACTTAATACCCTGAAGAGGAGGACATGGATAACTGCTCTCATGTGGGAATGTTGCAAAAGGATGTTTTTGTTTCAGCTGTCCCAGGTTTAAATGCCTTGTCCTCCTGTTGTTGTTTGGATCATGCCCCTCAAGTCCCTTGATTACCAGTGCCAATGTGTGCACACTGCAATAATTGTGTGCTATTGTTATTTAAAGGCTAAAGCTAAGCCTGGCTGTAACTATAGCAACATGATCAGTTTGCAGATTAGAGCTCTCTAAATAAGCTTGAAAAAGAACTTGCCGGTAAATTCTAGTATGGACCATTATCTCTTGCCTTTTTTGTTCTCTAGATGAGGATTTCTTGCAGTATCTGCTATCTCAACAACTTTTACATGGGACAATGTACAAAACTTGGTCTGTTTCTAGGTACAAACCCTGGTTTGATACATATATATTTACTGTAATAAATAACTAACCTACAGAGCACCAAAAGCTGGAATTGCCTTGATCTGGTCTTGGTTTCCTGGGTAGTGGAATGATGAATGTAGTGTAGGATATTGTTGCTCTTTGAATTTAATGGGCTCTCAGTCAGATCCTATGGTAACAGATGATAGTTTCCTTTCAAACAGACAGTTGTCTACTGTGGTTGTAATGGAAAAATAATTTCAATCTGTTTTTGCAAGGAAAATAAGCTTAAGGGGTTGTGCTGTCTGCCAGTTTCCTCTCCCCCAGTCATTTTTAATGTTAGTCATCTTCAGCTAAATTTGATGCATAGATACAAACCTCCAACACCTAAATTTCGTGAAATGCAAAATCTAGGGAGAAGAGAAAGAGCTACATCAATGCCTCTGTGAGGAGTGGAAATTATAACTCTGCGTTTACCTGGTATGGGACATGGAATTCAAGTGGCCAGCATGAACAGCTGGAGCTCTGGAGCAGCAGCAGGGGAGGGAACTGAGGCAGTGAAAAGTGTTTGCAGAGGTGGGACATGCTGGGGATATGGGAGTGAACTGGGAGTGCTGAGGAGGAGGGTAGGGACGGGATGTGGAACAGAAAATCAGGAGAGGAAAGAAAACTCGATTAGTGTTGCTTATTGCAGAACAACTTGTTATTTATGTTAGTAGTAGTAGACTGCTGGACAGGGCAGTAGCAGTTCTAGGGCTTGTGGAAATCTGTACTTGCATCCTTGATTGGAAACCTTTTTGTATTAATGATCCCACAGCCAGACTGTCCTTACAGCACTTGTGACTCCAGTTCCAGCTGCAGTTTAAAGCACTCTTGTGCAAAGTTCAAGGAACACAAATTCCCCTCATATCTATATGTTGAAAGGATGATATTGCCAGCATTCCTTTGCAGAACTGTTTGTTCCAAGTCACAATTTGAGGGACACAATATCTGTGGATTTTCTGTCTGAGCACAGGAAGTACAGGTTCCTGTCTGCTTCCTTAACCTGGGGAAAACCTTGAACTTCACATGATGGAGGAGTCTGAGGAGAAACAAGAAAAACTTGCTCTCACTTTTGCTCACTCCAGGCTGCAAGGAGTGGTGCCTCTGGAAGCCTGCCTGTATTTTTGCTTCAGTTACAAATGGAAATTATTCTGGCACACATTAATGAGTGTTTTTATGGTGCAGCCATACAGGTCCCACCTAGCCCAGGTATTATGGTGTTGTGGGAGTTTATTCTTGCAGCCATGCTTAAACATAACCAGCTTATGTCCACTGAAGATATGGAAAGCTGCACATTAGATTCACTCTCAGATCTGTTTCTATTTTATCAACTCTCTGCTGGAGCCCTGGGCCTTAATGTCCAGTTGCTGAGCACCTACATCTCCCAGTGATTTGTGGGTTCTCCCTTCTTTGGATCAGGTCTTACATCAGCACACTGGACAAAGAGCACCTGCTGCGTTTATACGAATTTTTGCTTGTTCACATTTAGCAAGATTCATTAAGTTATTTCCCAGCTACTCTGAAAGCAACAAGGCAGTTTATGCCCCATTGTGATCATGGCACAGTCACTTCACTGTTCCAGCTGCTCTGTATCTTACCAAACTCGCAAATGAAGTCAAATTCCTGGCTGCAGTTTTCAGTCACACCCCACTGATACTTGGCATTCTTCAGGATGAACCCACATGCAGGTGAGAAGGGAGATGGCTGATCCTTGTACCAGTTACTGTAGCTTAAATTTGAAGTGTCCAGCCAAGTTATTGACCCTGTGAACAGAAAAATTGTGTCCTGAATGTTTATTTTCCACTGTAATACAATTAGAGCCTGCAGAGCAGGGCTATAGCCCTGCTCCCACTGAAGCAGAGATGGTTTAGTCTGGGTAAGGATCTTCAATTACATTTTCTATTGAACCTGATACAATCATGAAAAGAGACACTGCCAATTCCACCTGTGCTCCTCGCCTCAAGATTTCACCATTTCCCTTGCATCAGACCTTGCAGCACTTCCCAGTGGGATGCACTGTAAGTCTTCCACAGGAGACTTAACACAGCACATTTGTTTCCCTGGGTCAGCAAGCTGGTCTCATTCACCATCGTTCACACAAGCACGAGATCCAGTGGAAAGGGTGATAACAGACTACAAGGAAGTGAAGCAGGCAATTCAACATCTTAATATAAATCTGAAGATACAGCAACAAAAGAGGCTTTCCAGCAGATATCTACAAAGGCACTGCATTTTTACCATGTTAAGAAAGTATCATGAGCTGATACAATTTTAAAACCACCTACCATCAGTAGTTTCATTCAACAAGGAGTTTGAGATCAGTCCTATCCACCATTCCTGATCCTCAGCAATATGTTTTTGCACGAACTCTTGAGTGTCCTCATTTTGAATAAAGACAAGGTGCCCTCCTCCTCTCTCACACCAGCTCTGGGCACTTGTGAAGGTTTGCTGGAGTCTAACAAACTCATAGCATGAATGGTTGAAAGCTTGCTGGTACTTTGAACAAGGTATTCCTTCATCTGTTGCTTCCTCTGCAGCCAAGCACACAGCAAGAGAAATCAGAAGTGTGACCCCCAGCCACATTCTCAGCTCAGAGCTGTGCCTTGGGCTTGTCTTGCTTTCCAGGGCTCCACTCTTTTTGCTGCTTTCTTCCAAAGCTTGAGATGTCATCCTTGTCATGTCATCAGCACTCTCCTTCCTCCTTGCTGCTTGCCACAGCAGCAGCAATAGAGCATGGGACAGAGCAGAACTTCCAATATATAATTGTGCTTGTGTCTGGGGGTGTTGTGCTGATGCTAAGCCCCTGTACTGGCCCTTGTGAGCTCTATTGTACAAATGTCACATCCCATGTGAGATCAGTTTGAGGAGGAGACATTAAATCATTGCTTTCCTCATGAGCAGAGAAGATAAGGTTGATATATGCTACTGCTGAACTCATGGAAAAGTGAGATAAAGCTCCTACATCAAAGGCTGCATTGTGTGAACACTGAAGGGTTGGGAGGTCTTTACAACAGCAGAGATACAATAGTGAGAATAAAAAATGAGAAACGCAAGGAGTTATGAGATGGGAAAACACACTGCTTCTCTAGATACATTTAATTGGTCTGGATTGCTTCATTTTTAAGAATTACTGTTTGAGGAGCTTCTTTTAGATGCTAATGCAATGTCAATTATTGTATCACATCCATCCTGCTCTCCTGTTTGTGCATGTGCAGATTCATGTCAGCTGTTCCAAGTCAGCTTCATTTTGATCTGTTGTGTCTGCTTAGAATTCCACACCCCAGGTGAAACGCTCCCATCATCCCTTAAAAGATAAGCTGCTCAATTATTTGGAACTACAGTATTTATACCTGCTGGGAGGCAGAAGAGAAGGCCATACCTTAAACCAATGATTTAGGAAACATGAAAATATTGCCTTAATCATCAGAACTGCTTGAGAGCCCTATTTGCACATTCCAAAGGCTGCTGATGGACTTTGGGAAGCAAGCCCAGCAACATTTAGGAGCTGAAATCTCTAAATGCATCTCCGCTTCCTTATAAAAGATATCCATCAGGTTTACAAAGCCACCAGCTTAGTAGAAACACAGTAAAAATAAGGATTTTAGCTATTGTGCTCCTCCTGTCCTTGGCATTAGCTCCATTGAGTTTGATGCCATTATTTTTAATTTATACCACCGTAACCCAAAACTGAAAGAACATGCACTTATATTTAGACATAGCTCAGTGAGCCAGTTACCACAGCACAGAGGGATCAGCAGTGTTTGCTGGATTCCTGTGCTGCAGAAATGCCTCCATCCCTGCAGTGTGCCATCCAGCTCCAAAGCTTTCTGCCAAAGCCCAGTGCATGCACTGCATCCAGTCAACATCTAGGAGAGAACTTCAACCCCAGGACCTTTCTGGACCTCTGGTTTATGGCTGTCTTGCTCAGCTGGAAAAAGCAGGACTGTTATCAGGGTTTTCAAGATAAAGTTAATTGGAAAGTGTTTAATGGGTAGGAAGATTGTGGGGGATGAGAGGAAAGAAGAAAATACACCATGCTTCCTTCTCACCACACCTATAAATCAAGAGTTCAGCTATGGAAGCCTTGGAGCAGATCCCACATGAATTTCTGCCTGATTAATAGGGAGAGCTTATGGAGCAGCTAAGATGTGAATATTCGAACTGGATTTCCCAGCTCTGGAGAAAGCCAATCCATATTCTAATTAGCTAATTGGCCCAGACACCCATCCCCTTCCCGGATGAGACTGTGTAATTACGATTATCAGCTGCTTCTCTTGGGGCTATCTGCAAATTAGGAGTCCCTTTCAGGCCCCGTGCAAAACTTCACAGGCTTCAGTTTGGGAACACCCAGTCCCACTGTTTTATATTCAAGCTGCTGCAGCAGTCAGGGCTGAGGGCAGCTGCTCTTCAGTTAGTTGGCCACTGTATGTTTGCATGATGCTTTCTCCAGACTCTCTGCTTCTTCTTGGGCCCTGCTGCCTGCCATGCTTCACAGCAGCTGGCATCCAGCCCTCCCACTTTGTCCTTCTAGGTATGAGAAACACAGCCTGTTTCTGAGAGCACAGGCATGATGAAGGAGACTGTACTGGCTTGGTGATACAGACATTTCCAGTAGGAACTCACCTTTGTGATGAATGTGTCCTGCAGCATTGTCCAGTTCTTTCTCTGCTTCTGGAAATCTGACTACATGAACATACTAAAAATGCCAGGGCTGAAGGTGCCACAGGCTTTCCCCTGTGAATCTGATCCAAAGGCATTGAAATTACTGGAAGTCTTGTCTCTGGCTTTGACAGATTTTGAAATAGGCCCTGAAAAAGAACAAATAATGTTTGGAAATGTCTGCAAATAAAGCCAAGCTCTCCAAGTGAGTCTAGTGTTGGCAATTTCTATAGCAATGTGCATTTTTTTCCTAATCTACGGTTGCTATAAGTTACTCTTCAGCTGCCTGCAGCAGATGGAGAGTGGAAGAAAGACAATTTCCCTCTTAGGCAATTTGTTGACTTTTTATACTTTAGTGCCAGGAAAGCATTCTGTCGGTTTATTCTGTTTACCACAAGAATGAGAAAAGCATTTACATGAAAAGAATGTACTGTTTTAAAGCCTCAAAATTAGTAGCTAGGGTCGTGAGGAAGAGAGAAACTTCCAAAAACCCTTTTCACTCATAAGTGAGAACTCGATGTCAAGTAAACAGTGCTCCTTGAACTTACCTTCTTGTGGGAAACTTGTCTTTTGCCTTCTTCCTCAACAGAAAGACATTTTTTAAAAAATAGGTTTCTTCTGCCAGGAGTCATTGACTTTGTGGTGGTCCTGATCCATACCCCAGTGCAGATCACAGATCACAGATCACAGATCCCAGATCACAGATCACAGCTGCACCATGACAGCCTGAGAATGTCCTGTGATTCAAGCTGCAGCACTGCAGAATAGCTTGACAATCCGTAAGAGAGACCAGAAAGTGCTAGATTTGAAGAATTAAGGAAGTGAAGAGCTGCCAAAGAGAAGGAATAAATCACACCCCTGTTCATTTTGGCTGTTGTTCATTTGCCTTGAGGAAGAGCAAGTAAATTTACTCTCTATAGGAGGATATCACCATCTTTACATTCCTGAATATTACTGAATGTAATATACAGATTTTTATCAGGAATATAAACATCTTTGTGTTCTATTAATTGAACAAACATAAAAATTGAAAACTGGTTTCAATTACTTTGACTTCGAGGTAGAAAAAGATGATTTTTGGGTATCATGAACTTGAGACAAAATCATGAGTAGTCCATTTTACTGTGTCGTGTAAACTCCTGCAGTGTAAGAGCATTGTTACCCTGATAGGTAGGAAGTAATGAGCCCTGAGCAGACTCTACACCTACATCTCCCCTCTCTTCAGCTGGCTTTAAAAATGCCCATTTGCCAATTAGTTTAAGAGGATGGATCCCAACCCCACTTCCTTCCTTGCTGCTCTCCTGCTTATCCTGATGGTGAGACCCAGTTATTGCTGACTGAAAAGGGTTTGGTCTTGTTGTTGCTTCTACTGTCTAATTTTCCATGAGGCAACACACTGAACTTACCAGTGATCCCTGCCAAGCTGCAATTTTGATATTATCTTGTTTATAAAAACAGGGAAAACAATTCTTATCTGTGCAATAATTAAACTAGATGTTCATGCCTGGCACGATAGGGTCAGGATAAAGATAAGTAGGATTAAGTTCAGGAGCTGTTGGTTTGAACATAATTTCTGTTTATTGGATGTGTATGGTTACTTGGATAAGTCACCTGGATAAGTCCCTGAGGGTCTTATCACAGGAACTGTCCCTTGGAAGTGTCTGGCATTGCCTTAAGGCTCATACCTGGCCTCTCCTCACTGCCACAGCTGACACCTCAACCCCTGCCACTTTCCCAGCTATTTCCCCTGTGTTGTTGCCTTTCAGAGCAGAACTGGGACTGTTAGGAACAGGGGGATGAGTGGGCCCTGTAGAACATTTATTGAGCTGGGCTTATTGATTGATGGCCAAATTGAGCCCCAAGTTCACGCAGAAAGGAGCAGAACTACCTCAAGAATCTGATGACACCTCATGTGTCCTTGTGATCATGCTTGACTAATTGGCACAATTTAGATCTGCCATTGCCTAAATATCTTAATTAGACAACAGTTCAAAGCATTAAAGGTGCCCTCTTTGGGTAAAACATTAACTGGTAGATACAAATGGACTGAACTTTGTCCAGCACACACAGAGGTAAAATAAATTACTTAGATCTGAATTTACAGCCACCATTTACAGTCACTATCTCTGCAGTCTCTTCAGATTTTCATAAATGTAGAACTGACCAGATTTCTAAGGTGTTTCAGTTTCCACCTCTTGTTTGTTCTATTTAATTTGGTTACACATTTTTATTCTGCTTTTTATGGTTTATTTCAGAGCTTACAGGGCATGGATGCAGAGAGAGAAAAAGGTTCTCTTACAAGTTGTTTTCATTGATCATGTCTCTTATGAGTAGATATCCAACAGCTTATAAAAAAGATCAGCTTCACAACCCCCATAATGGGGGGACTGGAGGCCCAGCAGCCCTTTGGAATTTTTCTTTATGTTCCCCTAGAGATGTACAGGAGGCTACCAGGTAGGAGAGAGTGCAGCAACTTTAACTTCTGTCATTGTACCCATTTGTGACCCCATTTGTGCACCTCCAGTAGTGGAAGTGAATGCCAACCTTCACCTTGTCGTTCTGCCCACTTGAAAACACATGACTGAACTGTATAATCTACATATTAAAGCATGTAAATAGGGATGTTGAAAGGTGCAGATAAGGTTATAGAAGTCTTACAGCGAGGAAGTTGATGTGGGTACTGTGGTTGTTTATTTGTTTTAATGTCTAGTGTTTAATTATTTGGGCATATGATCACTGGGCAGGCTCAGTCTGAGGGATACCAGTAGGGGTAGGCCAGCAGTTCCATGCCTCAGCACTCAAAGAGTTTTAATGTAAATTACAGTATCTATTTATTTTAATGAACAATTCAATGTTTCTCGTGATAGGCATTAAAACAATGATGTAATAAAGAAAGCAGTAATTTTATTTATCAAAGAAATTGTGAAATCCAACCATAAATTCTCCCTCCCTAAAGTTAAAATCTTATCAAGGAAATGGAAATCTCACAAAACCAGATATTTTTGTCCAAATAATGAGCAAAACAATATATGATCAAAACAGTTTTGACCCAAATAATATCTGGTCAGAATGATATAGGGAAAGTATTGTTCTTTTAATTTTAACAAGCTACATTTGTGTTTGCAATTATATCTGGACAGTGCAAGATATTTCTAAATAGTCTGGTGGCAGTTTTGTGAAATGAGATCATGCCAATAAAAGAGTATTTAACAAAGATAAGAACTTGTGTTTCTAGAAAGTGAGATAGCAATCAGTGTAATTTCAGCAAGAACAGCTCCTAAACTCTTATCAGTTTTTATTATTGGAGTTTTATTTGGTTGTAATAGGTAATTGTTGATAGCTGAAAGTCCTTAGCACAGCTTAAAGTCATATATCTCTAGTCAATTTGACCTTTGTTAATGGGCTTTAATTAGAACTCAATTTCTACAAGCAAGAGATTGAGATTAAAATAAATTAAGTCCAATAGAGATTAGGAATTATATTGGTCTTTCTGTGGTTTATAAGCAATAACTTGCTTCTTGCCAAGCACACCAGAAGTACCAATGGCAGTGACATTATTGTTGTACAAGCTCTGCTGCCTTGGAAAGCTTTGTTTTAATTAACCACGGAGATCACACCCAAAATGTAACCCCCAGCCTCCAAAAATGCCTTCATGGCCCTTTTAAAGTCTGGGAGGGAAGCTCAGGGCACGCAGAACCTGGAGGGAAGTGAAACTGAGAAAGGGCCCAGGAGGAAACGGCTTGTGGCCTTCACCACAATTGTTTAGAGCAGGAAGAAATGTAGTGAACCAAATCTGCACGTGATGGGGAGCTGGGGATTTCAAAAATGTGGTCATGGGGGGTGAATAGAGAGAGGAGACTGTGGAGAGAAAGGTGAGATTTGGCTGGGGGAAGATTTATATTTGAAGGGTTTTGCAACAAGAAGAAACATCGGGAAATAATAAAATTAGAAAAATCACCTAATCTACATCCTCTACTGCTGATAATTACACATTATAATTGTAAATCAGTGCTTTGATATTTTGCCATTTGAATGTAAAAAGAGGGCAAATCACACAGTTGGCAAGAAAATTGATTTCCACATACTGTACTAAACTGCTTATTTGTCCTTAGTGTGATGAAAACAACAAAAAAGGTGTTTTTCTGGATAATGAAGTATTTTTTACTGACAAGTAGGAAAATTAACTTCACAAGGCTTCTTTGTGTAAGTTCTACAATGTATGAAACAAAACTTCCACTCACAGACATCTAAAATTAGCTACCAAACATATTTAGGGTGATTTCAGAAGCTGTTGGATATTTGCAGCTCCTTGTTCTTCCATTCAGACAACTTTTAACAAGGTTTTTAATTATCTCATCATGGCTGAACCTTAACCTACACAAGCACTTGGGGTGGAGGAGGTAAAAGAGGTTTGAATTAATCTTTTTATTGCTTGTTTTCCCTATGGGAATCTTAAGATCACTACAGACCAGACAACTCACAGGTCAGGTAATTAAAACTGCAGCATTAAGAGCTGCACACATAAATGGATGAGGGCACACAGAAACAAACATATTAAAGCAAAAGAGAACATTGTGGAGAGAGAAAAAGTCCCCGTGGCTTAGTGAGAGTAGAATTGGGAAGCTTTGGGTTTTTGCCTGATCCTTTCCAGTCCCTAACATGGCTGAAGAATCCCTTACTCAGCTTGGTGTATGAAGTGAATCAACATCTCAATGCACACACACACTCTCACACATGCACATGCACAGTGGGTATGCATGTCTGTGTGGGTGTATCTGCACATTTTGGTGGGTTTTGATCCCCTTTGTCTCCTACAGCCTTCTGGTTCAATACTGCTGTCTATTGGTGTTACTAATTCAAACAAAGACCTTGTATTTTCTCTTCTAATCTGGCTTTTTATTGTGTTATCATCTGCTTCTGTCAGTGCTTTCCAAAAAGAGACCAAGGCATGCTGTCCTGATGATCTTCCCGAGTGAGGAGCAGCCATCAGAGAGGAAGCTTGGAGAAGAGGAGCAATGTATAGGAAATGTGTCAGAAGGGTCTGTAGCACAAGCTGTGTTTTGAATAAAATAACTGTTATAGCTCCAAGAGATCAGTCTTAAGAAGTGATGTTAAACATTTTGGGAACAATGGTGATTCAGCTGAAAAAATCGGATTTCAGAGTAACCCCATATGAAATTGCATAATATATAATTGTGCAAAGATTTTCTTTATCCTTCATGGTCAATGGAGCCTAAGATTTACTCAGCAATCACATGCTTTATATTGAAATAATTCTCTTTCCAGAGGATTTCAAAATTAACAACATCTAACTCAGTTAAGTACCTTATCTAGAAACAAAAGCATGAATTTAGAAGTCTGCCTTAGTTTTAATGAATCCTGCAATACTTTCATGGGAGGATTCAGGTCACATATGGGAGAATATGGTAGAGGGAAAAGATGTTTAGTTCCAAGATGTGCCACTCAGTTGACTCTGGAACAGCTTGTACATAAAGAAATACATCACATGACTATTCAGTAGTGATAATTCATTAATTTACAGAACAGCCCAGCTTAAAATCACAAAGTGGAAAGAAAAGGATGATCCCCTGCTCTGAAGTGCTTGTCACTCCCAAAGGGCCAGATCCAGAACAGTGAGCAGAGATTTTATTCATTTCCTCTCCCTACCAGCCAAATGGGACAAGCATCCCTAGCAGTGTCTAACATTTACCTGGAAACCTGCAGGTGATGTTTCAGCCACTCCAGCTGTCCCCTGGCTGTGCCAGGTTCATAAGGAGCAAACAGCAGAGTTCAAGCACTTCTCACTCCCCCTACAAGCCAGCGAAAGAGTTAATTTTAGTACGAATGTGTGAGAATTAGAGTGTATGTGCGAGGGATTAAAGATCAGCTATTATAAATAGTCAATCTATAAGCCACTGGCCACCAGCTGGCTCTGCACTTTGACCTTATCTTTATATGTAACAGGAAAGAGCCGCTCTCAGCGCAGCCGGGGGGGACACGGGCGCCAGCAGGAGCGGCGGGGCCGGGCGCAGGCACCGCGGGTTCCCNGTAAGTGACAAAAAGCCTGCTGGAAAACGAGCCGCTGTTTTGGTGTTTTCCGATCCGTAAAAACTGCGATTCTTCTTCACCCGAGGCAGCGCAGGAAAGGGAAACAGAGAGAGGAACAAGGGAATTTTGTTTCAAGGGCTGATCTCAGACAATATTTGTGACCCTGCTGGGGCATTTTTCTCACTCCGTGAGCATTTCTGTGTACTTTTCGAGTGTCTGTTTGAACAGGACTCGCTGAAGCTGGCGGAGAGGGCGAGAGCGCGATTCCATCTCGGCCCCCCTCCCTCCCCAGGGCTCTGCACTTTCGCTTTCTGCTCCCCGTGACCCTGCCCTGCCCTCCGGGGTCCTGGCCAGGGCCCCAAGCCCGGGGCTCTTCACCGGCAGCGCTCCTAAGAGCAAAGCACCGCTACAGGATGCCCCAGGGTAGCGTTAAAAGCGGGTTTAGAGGATAATCCAGGAGAAACTGCGGACTATCCTTCAGCCAGATAGTTTAAAGTGGTTCTCTAGGGATGACACGCGACCAACCTGTTATTTTCCCCAATTTCCTTTACTTTACAGAAGACTACTTTTTCCTACAGCTACAGGAGAGGTTTGTTACTGGGAACCCCTACTCAGTAAATCTTGGCTGTGCTGTGATATGTAGTCCAAGAAATGGTAGGAATCCACCATTCCCAAGTACAAAACTTAAAGAGATGACAATTAAAACTTGCAGGGCTTTGTTGCTATTCAGTTTGGTGGCTGAATAGGAAAACATTTTGTGTCAAGTCAGACAAAGTGCTTTGTTTTAATGCCTTTGAATTATTTTATGCTTTTATGGGTTTACGCCTTTCATTTATTTTTTTTTCTCATGATAACAACTTATTATCAAAACATTTGAAGTTATTTGCAAACAATTTCTCAGACCTGATCTGTATTATGCAATAGTTTATTTGAACAAAGACTGTGTATTTCAGAAGGTATGTTTTGTTACACATACAAAACATTCCTTCATTGCTAAAGAAAATAAAAGGGAACCATGCCCTCCTAAAATATTTTGGTAGTCCTGAGCTCTGCCAGTATTTTGGCTCTTTGTTACTCAATATGTACACTGTAAATATTTATCACACTTCTAACGTTAGCTGCAATTTAACCCATGCTTTCCTACAGCCATGTGATTTTCTGAAATTCTGTTGTTACCATAGTTAATAAATGTCCAAATATTTGGGAATTTCACTGTACCACTAATGTGTCCTCACAAATTACAGAAAAAAAAAATAATATCCACATTTTTAAAGCTATATAAGCACTTTTGGATGCTGATTTGGTACCCAGTGTGATTTACAGAAATGCTTAATTCTCACTAGGATGAATTATCTGAAAACCTCACTAGATGACCCTTTGCTCCTTGCTTTTCATACTCAAACTGTGTCAGAAATTACATGGATTTGCACCAGAAATTTTAGAAACTGAATTAAGCCCACAGTGCTTTAAAAATATCTTTTTCCCTTTCTTATCTTTCCCAACAAAATTATCATATTAAAAAGTATACTATAGTTATTACTTTGGAGTTTCTTGTGTTAGGAAGGGAAGAAAGGTTTCATTTTCCAGGCTCTTCTAGAAAATAATAACAACAGTAACAACAATAATAATGATGATGATGAAAGTTCATCCATGGTCTCAACAATTTTTTCTGTACCTCATGAATTCCAGAACTGTAACCTTAATGGAGTTATGCCCTAGTGATGGTGCCCCATCTCTGGAAATGCTCAGAGCCAGCTTGAATGGGATTTTGAGCAACCTGGTCCAGAGGATCTGTCCATGGCAGGAGTTGCAAAGAGTTAATTTTTAAGGTCCATAGGAGGATATTTCTAGCTGTTGTAAAGGGGTTTTAACAGGAAAGTGAGCCAGCATAATCATTGTGGGGTCACAAACTAAATGATGAGGAGAAATATAAGTTCTGAAGGGCTTTTTGTGCAAAGGCAATACCCAGTGCAAGAATTGTAGAGAAGCAGTGTGTGATCCTGAATGTTCCCTCAGGAGTCATATGCACAAAGAGCAAGTCAAGTTTTTTATTTAATATCTGATATGCCTTTGTTCATCTGTTTAAACCTATTGACATTCTTTAATTGTTATTATTCTATGAGCTGAGTGGTTGGTGCATTTCTTGCAGGGATTTGATGAGGAACATTTATGATTCAAATCTCAACAGCACTTACACCTTTTCAGTACAAAGTCCCTATACTTCATTTGTATACAAAACACTACATTATGACTAGTGTCACAAAAGCACTTCCCAAATTACACTATATTATGCTGTCTAATCTAATTACTGAAATGTTTAGGGGAATTAATTTAGCCTGAAGTCTAAGCTGATGTGCTGAAAGCCAGTGCAAGCCATATAACCTATAAAATATGTTTATTTCTGATAAGCTCTAGCTTTTTCTGGCCCAAGTAGAGGAATTTAAATATATCACTGTAAAATAGGAATGCAGGAAGGAAAGGTCCAATCTTATTTATTTCCTGATAATTAACAAATTACATTCCAGCAATCTCATTTTCTTATAGTAATCTCCAATAGCAATAGTCATGCAGAGTGTCACTAGTGCCCCATTTTTGAGCTGGGGAAATTTTAGTTAACCCAAACTCCAATATCATTATATGGATTATAATAATTATTACTATCAACACACCTACAGTCTGTCTGACTGCATGAAGCCTCTGCCTTAAGGAAAACTGCCCTGGAACATTCTCCTTGCCTAACTGAATGGATACTGGGAACTCCTTTCTGTTTATAGGGCAGTTGCCCACTTGGCTGCAGGGGATACTGCTCCGAAATGGCCCAGGGATGCACACGATAGGGGACAGCAAGTACAACCACTGGTTTGATGGCCTGGCTCTGCTGCACAGCTTTACATTTAAAAATGGTAAGTTGTTGCACGCTGGATTGAAGGGAACTCCACACCCCACGTTTTGGTGCCTCTGTGTTGCTGATTCCATTCTGAGCTGGGTTGGGGTGTTGTGGGTTTTGTCTGCAGAGTGGTGTGGGAGGGGGAAGTGTCTCCACAGCCCCCTCACACCTCATCCTTCACTGCAGGGCTGTTTGAGGGAGATGTCACACTGTCCTTTCCTCTGCAGAGCCGATGTTCAGCGCTGCTGTCACCCCAGGACTGCACAGAGCCAGCCCTGGGCAGGTCACTGCAGGGCAGCCTCTGCCTTCCCCCGGGGCAGGGAAACCTCTGTTGTTCCCAAAGGATCAGCCACCAGTACTGGAGTGCCCAGAGGCTGTTCTGGGGGAGGAACAGGCCAGTCTCAGGGAGGACCAGCATTCCCCTTTTGGGATTTGGCTGCAGCTACAACAGCTGCCAGGAGAGAAACTGGGCCACTGTGTCACTGCACATGTCAAACCTCACTCAGTGTATTTGACACCCAAAGTCCCTCCTCCTGCTTGTCATCCTTATGGAGGAAAACCAGGCAGCTATCTACCCTAAACCATTCTTTTTTTATATATTTTTTCAGTTAAAATATTTTTCTTTCATTTAGCTGTTACACAGTGTGAGACAAGATGATTTACACTTGGATTCTTGTGGCAAAAAAAATGTATCTATTAAAAAATGGGATTTACTCCTGTTATCCTCTAATTCTAGTGTTTACTTTTTAGTTCCCATTTCTGTGATTGGAAGCATTTAATGCCATTGCAGGATCTCTAGCCTGTCCAGCTCTACATCATTAACAAAATAACCTATAAAGAAATAATCAGTGTTTTTCAAATTGCCAGTATATCTTACTTACCTAAGGCAAACAGAGCTCAGTTAGTTCAAGTACAGTGACTCATTAAACTCTTGGTTCCTTCAAATAATCTGTTATGCCCATAACAAAATTTTGCCAATACAGGAGGTTTTTCACCACCCTTAAAGGGATTGTATAATTAATCATTTTTGCACACATTGTTTTATTTTCTGGAACAGTTGATCCAAATCCCTCCTTTCCCCTCAGAAGTCCCCAGTATTAGTAGTGGTAGTCAGGGAATCTTGACAAATTGTCTCAGCAGCCATCAAGCCTTTAAAACAGGGAGTTGGGGACACTGTTGGTTTCATTCCAAGCTATTGTTGGCTAAAGGACAGCAGCTTCAGAAAGTCTGGTTCTCCCTGTGCTAATTTTTTTAAGGACTAAGTGTAAAATGTGATTGAAACCTGTTTGTTCTTGCTCAGGAGAAGTTTACTACAGGAGTAAGTATCTCCGAAGTGACACGTACAACTGCAACATAGAAGCAAACAGGATTGTGGTGTCTGAGTTTGGGACTATGGCTTATCCAGATCCATGCAAAAACATATTTGCCAAGTAAGCAATGCTTTTCCCAACAAGATTCTTCTATCTACTTCCCTCTTCAGCACAGATGTCTTTCTCTTTACCCTTGACACATATGTACAAATACAACCATTCATTTGTAAATTTACAACTGCTAAATATTGAAGAGGCCAAGAGAGATGTACTGCCTATGGGTTAGTCTAAGGCAAATATTTTTAATTTATTTTATCACCAATATTTGCTGTTTTATTCAGTAACACAAGTAGATTATACATAAACCAAATATTTTCTTTCTCCAGTGTTAGTGAAACATTTTGATACCCTGTAAGGAGAGAGGCAGAAAGAAAGAAAAATATTTAGACATGAGGAAGGTATTAATACAAAGTCCATTCTACAAAAAAAAAAAAAAAAAAAAAAAAAACAATAAAAAA
>VYXF01012766.1:476005-489208 GCA_013397295.1 Polioptila caerulea | reverse complement strand
AAAAAAAAAAAAAAAAAAAGAGAAGCATCAATAACTGCAAAAAGTCAGAACAACTTTTTGATTAAAGATGGTTTAACAGAAATGTGAGGTGTAGGCCATCATGTTATCCTTGGTCTTGTAAAATTGGCTAGGGATTTGGTTAGGGATTCACTAACAAATGCAAATAGGTCACCCTTCTCTCCTTCTTGTCACTGAACTACCTCCAGTGACCTCGAACCTGATATTTGGTAAGGACACATCCACAGGCAGTTGTTGCAAAAGAGCTGCTATGTTGTAAGTTGCTCCCCTGAGATGATATTTTCTTCTCTTTTCCAATAACAATAGAGTAGCTCTGGCATTTTAAGTTCAATAGGGATAAAGCAGCTTTGTCTTGGCTTCTAGTGACTCTGATGAAATCATGCACTGATAAAGAAAACTGTCAAGCCTATGTGAAGCTCAGTCTTCTTTGAAATCACAGCTGTGATATGGAATAACACTGAGAACCAAAGTGTTCCATTGGGGAGTATATGAATCCATCAATTTTATGGAGGCATACACTGAAAAGCCTACCAGCTTTCAGGTGGGAGCTGGCAGGCCAAATTTTCCCCAGACAGGCACAGGAGCCTGTAATTATCCCCTCCTGGTAAAGCAGAGCATGTCCTGGAGCTGACAGTGGGAATGGGCCTGGGTGCCTGTTTGTGTGTGGCAAACCAGTGACTGGCATGGCCTCAGCCCTCCCCAGGCCAGGGGCGTTGGAGAAGCCATCTCCTGTGCTGTGCCACCCTCCCAGGGAGCTGCCAGGAGCAGGCACAGCAGGGAGGGGCAGCCCCAGGGCTGTGGCACCGCAGGGTCCCTTGTGCTCCGTGTGGGGGAAAGGCAGCTCCGGCTTCCGCGGCTCTAATGGAATTTCCCTCTGGACAGGGCATTCTCCTATTTGTCTCACACCATTCCTGAGTTCACAGACAACTGTCTCATCAACATTATGAAAGCTGGGGGTGATTTTTATGCTACTGGCGAGACTAACTTCATCAGGAAAATTAATCCACAGACTCTGGAGACGTTGGAGAAGGTACAAACCACCATCTGTCCTTCTGGTTCCTTGTCTGCTGATGAATAAATTTCAGACTGACTCATAAGGATCCTTTAACATGTTCAGGACACAAAATACTTTTCTTCTACTGTTGCCTTACTCTTGAAATCATGATAAAGTGAAATAGTGAAGATACCAAAAGATAAAAGATATCTTTGAAGAACTTCTGAGTTCAAATTTAAATCCTGTTTAGTTTGGGAAAAGCTGGGCTTTGAGCAGTTTTACTTGTACATAATCTAGGAAGGCTGCAGGAATAATAGCACAGTTACATGATTAGTTTGGTTGATTGCCATGATTATGTATCTGTAGTTATAAAATTATTTACATAATTGAAAAATCAGTAGGTCAGTTATATGACTACTTTTCAAGGACCTTATGTAAGATATTATTTAATTATTAAAATGAGAACTTGAGATATTGAAATATATACAATGATTTATTTTTTCTAACCCACACTACAGTTTGAGCACAATTCTTAAACTTTAGATAAAATAGAAATCTGGCAGATTTGCCAGACAGCCCTGTTAAATAAAGTGCTTTCAGGGTGAAATGGGCATTTGCAGAATAATTTGCTTGGCTAATCCTCCCTGATGTTATGTGGCTTCAGGAGAGAGGTGGCTGTAATTCAGATTCTGTAACTTGTTTTAGCCTTGAATAAGGAAATAATTTGAATACCTACACAAATAATTTGGTTTAATTATTTAAATTTCAAAGCCATTTGTAAATCTGGTGATTTTGTGGTGTTAGCTGAGATCAGTTTTCCTTCTATTACACATCTCTCAAATCTCTTGTACCATTTTCCAGGTTGACTATAACAAACACGTAGCTGTAAATGTGGCAACTTCTCACCCACACTATGACAGTGCTGGAAATGTTCTCAACATGGGCACTTCAATAGTTGATAAAGGGAAGACAAAATACCTTCTGTTTAAGATTCCCTCCTCTGTACCAGGTAAGATATATCTGTTATTGGTATTTTCTAGACACTTGTTAGCAATTTCTTTTCTTGGTGATACAGCTGTTCTAGTAACCAAAGGGGTTCATTTTCTTAATTTCAACTTATTGTGAACTTCATATTAACTGTTAAGCCTGTTTGGGCAGGTGCTGTTACAAAGGCTCTTCTTGAGTGCTGTGTAAACAGGGTGTTTCAGTAGAAAGAATCTTACTTTCAGATGAAGATTCTAAAACAGCTTTCTCTACAGGGCAGTAAATATAATTAGAAGTTGTAAATTTTCTTTGTAAATTAAGATTCTCTTCACGTGCTGATACTATGATTATAGGGAAGCATGATACCAAATAAAACCTAATAAAGAGTTAATTCCTCTCTAGCTTGGCCAATACTGGTCCTTGCTGAGATGCTGTCCATTGTTCACAGAGCAAATCCCTTGCTCTTTTTTCTTCAAGATCTTTTTTGGGTGTGTGTTGTTGAAAATCAGCTGTTACTGTGTTGCATGTCCCTTCCTGAACAATTGAGAGGCCTTCCACAGCTGAAAGACTGGCTTGCAATTTCTTAGCTGGGCCTCAAATTTGGGAACATCTCCTTAGAAGTTAAAAAACACAAGGACATTTTAACCATTTTGAAAGCTGCTGATTTAATTAAACATGTTTCTCCTCCATGCTGTGACTTCTGAAGACAGTGATCAGTGGAATCAAACCCCAGGCCAAGGGGGCTGTGCCTGAATGGATCCAGCAGTGTGATTTCACTGTGTTGCTTCCTGCATGCAAAGTTCTATGTTCATTATACAGGAGGAAACAAACACTTTCTTAACAGGAAAATGCAAGTAAAACTGAAGAGGAACCAGTTCTTCCCTGCCTGGGAGAAATCCAAACGTGTTTGGAATGGAATTTATTAGAAATATAACTTTAATTTTTATCATTCATCTTCAGAACAAGAAAAGAAGAAATCTTGTTTCAAGCACCTGGAAGTGGTTTGCTCTGTCCCTTCTCGCTCTCTGCTCCACCCCAGCTACTACCACAGCTTTGGAATTACAGAGAATTACATTATCTTCATAGAGCAGCCCTTCAGACTGGATATTGTCAAAATGGCAACTGCTTACATCCGAGGTGTGAGCTGGGCTTCCTGCCTTGCCTACAATAAGGATGATAAGGTATGATTCCTACAGCAGTGGAGTCAGGCAGGCCAGAGACCTCTTCCACACAGTTTTGGTTTCATCTGGTTCATTCATTTCAGTAGTCACTCTTTTTTTCTTTTTTTCAAACCTTGACTTTCACTTTTGCACACTTTTTAGAAGCTGTGTGGTTTGGAATACTGTCTCCCATATCCAGAAATCTCTCAAATAAATATCTGATGCTGAAACTCTTGAGAGAGAGGATAGTTTGGTATTGCTAGAAATGCTGTGTGCTAGCACAGAAATTCCAATCTGCTCTTGCATCCGAGGCAGAGCCAATTTTGTTTGCTCCTGGCCCAAACAAAATTCTGAGATGTGCTCCAGGTGCTTTGCACGTGCTGGAGAGCCCAGGTGGAAAAGCCTGTCCTGAACAAAAGAGAGGTCTTTCATTTCAGAAACTGAGGGGAAAACTCTTTTCTGAGGGTCTTGTTTCTTTGTGCTCTGGGCATAAACACATGGGACTTGCTGAGGTACAGGCACATCAGCACCACAGAAACTCTCCACCAAGGCAGGTTTATTTAACTTAAAAAGAGAGCAGGGGATTTTCCAGGTTTTTCTGGAAAATGTCAACCTTCAGCCTAGCCCAAATAGTAATTTACAACAGTAAGATGAGCTTAAAGCTGTTCCACACTCATTTTACTGCTGTGTTTTCTTCAGGCTGGAACCCCTTGTCTCCTAGCAGCTAACCCTGAGTTCTTAATATCCTTCAGTACAAATACACAGTGATTAGAATGTTGATGGCAACCATTAGAAAACAGTTTTCTAAATAAATATTTGTTGATTCTGAATGGTTTTAAACAATGTTTTTTCTCTTTCAGACTTGGTTTCACTTTATAGACAGGAAGACTAAAAAAGAAGTGTCCACCAAGTTTTATACTGATGCTCTGGTGTTTTTTCACCATATAAATGCTTATGAAGAGGATGGCCACGTTATTTTTGATATTATTGCCTATACAGACAATAGCTTATATGACATGTTTTATTTGAAAAACCTGGGTAAAGACTTTGAAGAGAACACCAAACTTACCTCCATACCAACCTGCAAGAGATTTGTGGTTCCTCTGCAGTATGACAAGGTAGAAAGAAGTAACTTTTTAAGCTGTTCTTTGATTGGTAATTTAAAATACATCAGTGTGAATAATGGGTATATTGTTACTTGTCTGCCTTTATGTGCAAATTTCTGACCCTGTGATCCCCAAAGCATGCAGGAGGTTTGGTTTTTGCATGTCCAGTGGAAATGGCAGTGGGCAGCTGGGCATGGTTATGTGGATCCTGGTTCTGACACCATCCACTTTGGAGAACAGGGCTGTGGAGAACAGGTCATTTTCTTCCCAGGGAGATTATTTGTTAAATGCCATCAAACAGAAGCAGATACACCCACCTGGTTGTTCACTGCAAGGGCATGCATGGGGATTTGCACAATCTGTTTCTTACACTTCCCTGGAAGCCCACATACAATACATACATGCTCCCAACTGGTGTAATGGTTCAGTTAAAACGAGAAGATTTCATTTAAGTGTGATATATAGCAGGAAGAGAAAAGATTTTATCTTTCAGTTTAATTTAAAGCATCACTTTACATCATTGTTTGCCAGGAAGATTTTATACTGCCCAGCAACTTGGGCAAGTTTCTGCCTGATACCTTTGGAATGGAGATTACTTTTTCATTCTAGGTCCTAGAACATTGCTGCTCTGTTCTTGTCTCAGAAACAGCTCTGCAGCAATGACAAAGGATGTGTTGGATCACACCAGCTGTTATGCAATCTTAAGAATTCATCAGTAGGACGTTACAGAGTATATCACACCTATTTTTGCACTTGATTTTTGACAGATTCAAAAACCTAACCTTGGTGACTTTCAGTGAAAATTTGACACCTTGTTCCTTGAAACCCACCTTCATTCATTAAATTCTCCAATGTGTGGTACTTCTGGACCACAGCCATGTGTATCTAAACATTTCTAAGGACTCAGTTTTATTCAAAATAATTATTCTATATTACATTAAAATACTTGGAGTGCAACAAGATTTCTAATGAAAACCTCAGAATCTAAAATGAGATAAGAAGGATCTTCTTGAAGGTTATTTGTTTAATCCCCAAATTGTTAATAGCACTGTCAAACCTGATGAAAAATCTAACTTAGACACATATTTTTAGAGATCCATGACTTTTCCAGCATTTGTCTCTTTCAGGATGCAGCAGTGGATTCTAATTTAGTCACAGTTCCCTCTACTGCAACTGCTGTAAAGGAGAAGGATGGAAACATCTATTGCCAGCCTGAAATACTATGTGAAGGTGAGACACATCCTTTAAATATCTGATGCTACACCAGTTTCATATTAATACAGGATTCCAAGTCTGATCTCACAACCATTAATATGGCTTGCAAATCTACTTGTTAAAAGAGTAATTTTAGTTTAATAAGTCTGGTATAAGTAGTACTTCAAGTTTAGCTGCATTTTATAAAGATTGCCTTTGAAAGAGGATTTTTAACCTTTTATCAGGGGATAATAACAGGAATATGTAAATATATCATTACCTAAGGTGAAAGTAATTTCTTAGAATGGTAGCCTCCAATTCCATCCCAGGTGTTCACGTCATGTATTTCTAAAGAAAGAAAAAACCCAAACCAGAAAAACCCTCATAAATTCCAGTCTAATGAATCCCTAAGAGTGAAAAACTGTTGCCTTTTGAACTAACAGCCCTGGCTTACTTATGTTAATACCCATCTTCAGATTCTTAGAAATTCAGACAGTCAAAGTCTATACAACACCTTTATTAAGTAGTTCCAAGGTTTTTTACAGGGCAAAACTTCCTGAAGATTGGTGTGCCTATATAGATGTACATTTGAGGTTCTCTCTTGTCTTGTTCCTAAGTCTTGAACTCCATTTTATGCAGGGATAGAACTGCCTCGCATCAACTATGACTACAATGGCAAAAAATACAAGTATGTCTTTGCAACAGAAGTCCAGTGGAGTCCAGTTCCTACAAAGGTATAATGAACATTTATGAAGTCAGTGTTTTCCCATTGGTGGGTCATTCACAAAAAAAGAAACATGAAATGCCTCAGTTCTCATAAGGATAAGTTCATGTTGTACCATTTCCCTCACAAGGCATTCATAAACTCAGGCTTCTTACTCTAGCTTTATATTCCATGAAATCTCTTGAATAGTTACTGAGACCCTCACTTTTCTGCTAAATTGGGCTGAACCTCCTGTGATGTGCCAGGAACTACAAAGGAGAGAGTAGGAAAGAAAAGAATTATTCACATGTATATATTTAATATTTCTTCCCTTTAGGAAGCCTAATGTAAAAATAAGCTATTGCAACACTACTTAATACATTGTAAATATTAAAACAATATCTAATTTTGGGGAAGTTTTATATTTTGTGGCTAGTTCTCTATTAGAGGCAGCAATGTGCATTATGCCAGGAAACAGCCTGGAGCAAAAATAGAAAAGTAAAAAAGGAAAAGTATTTAGATTTAAATGTACGAGTATTATATGGACAAACTCACTCTTTACAATTCTTGTTCTGTGACTACAAGGCAGCACAAGTTTAAGTCACTGCTGATTGTTCCATATAATTACCAGAACTGATTAGAAAATAAAGCTGGATTTCTGCATGGTGCAAGAAAATTTATTGCAGCATTAATAATCTGCAGTTATTATCTGATAATAACTCAAACAAATCTGCAAGTTCATGATTTACAGTGCAGATAATCTCTGCTTGACTCAAATGAAATAAAAAATGCTGGTAGGAGGATCTTTTTTCACATCAGTTGCAGTTTAATGAATGCAAGCACAACAACCTAATCCCTAGGTAAAGTCTGTCAGTGAAAGTTGCAGTTTAATGAATGCAAGCACAACAACCTAATCCTTAGGTAAAGTCTGTCAGTGGAAGTGCTGTCATCTTGGCTAGTAGAGAGAATTCTTTCTAATTCTTCCTCCAGTAATTTGAATAGTTTCACTTTTGTGTAAACCTATTTTTTGGCTAAAGATCAAAATGGAAAAGAATAGAACTGCATCTTTATGGGTAGAGAAAAGGCCTTAATGGAATTGAACTGAAAATGCCAGGCATCCCCTCTGGCCATTGGTTTGGCCACTCAGTGGGATGAAAATCCACACTCTGTTTCCTCAGAAAACAGCAGTGTCTGCCTCACTGGTTTAATCTTTACACCTCCCTAGGAACAGCCTTTCTTCTGGCATATGCACCCTACTGCACAATAGAAGGCCTTGAGGAATATGGAAGTAGCAATAAAAGGAAAATAACTCACAGGATTAGGAAATGGCAAGTTTAAATCCTGCTTTACTACAGAATCTCAGTGAATTGGAACAAGTCACTTCAATATTCTGTGTCTTGGGCTCTCTGCAGTGAGGGGCATTACTCACAGTGAAGGGTCTCTTGTGACCTGTCAGCATTTGTGGACTATTAAATGCCCATAAATGAAAGGTGCAATTATAATCTAATGAAATGAAATTAAAAGAGCATTGTGTGATTGTGCAGTCATAAAATGTGACTCCAAAACAGAACTTTTTCCAGGTGTTTGTTCTTGTGGTGATACCTGCCTTAACTCTTAGCATTGGTTCCCCCTGCAGAACAGCAGTGTGTTCATGTTGTACCTTTGGAAAATGCCACTGTCAGGGTCACTGACATTTTTCTTTTCTTGTCACAACCATTTAGATTGCAAAATTTAATACCCAGACAAAGGAAATGCTCCACTGGGGACAGGAAGACTGCTGGCCATCCGAGCCTGTTTTTGTTCCCAGCCCTGATGCAAAAGAAGAGGACGATGGTAAAATAATGACAATGTTCTGAAACCTGGGGTTACAAAAGTTTTGTATTAAGTCTTACAAGTTTCAATATTCTCAGTCAAGAAAGTTGGGTTGGTGCTTCCACTTTGAGATGGGGTTATCTTTTCAGCTTGGTGAAACTTTTATATGATTCTAATTCTTCATTTGTATGTCCCAGGTGTTGTTCTGACCTGTGTTGTGAAGACTGATCCAAAGGATCCACCCTTCCTCCTTGTCTTGGATGCTAAAACATTCACAGAGCTGGCTCGAGCCACAGTAAATGTGGAAATGCACATAGACCTGCATGGGATGTTTATACCACAGCAAGATGTGAAAGCTGAGACTGAGTAAAATCTGTTTGTTGTATTGCACAGACTGACATAACCTTCTCCTGAATGTGGGATAGTATCCTCCAGGAACAGCTTTCTCTTATGATAAGAAATGACTAATTACAACATCCTCAATACCTACACATAATCTCTTAAAAGAGACAGAAATTACTTTATTGCAAATCATTGTGTGCACAACTGGTATGTCACTATTCCACAAGGAGAATCATCAATATGATTGCTAAGGCTGAATACAGCTTGTGGGGCAAGGAATAGGAGACAAAGGCAACAAGAAATGTTTTATTTGAGTAGAACAAAGCTTTCTGAGCAAATGAAGTACAGTATTCATAGGGTCACACATGTCTGCAGGTCATGTAACTTCCATGGGCTGTTGCAAGACTGCAGCTGACAATGAAAGTTGTCTCCTGCCTCAAAACTTCATGTAAAACTATCTACCATGATACCAAGAATTCATGGCAAGGTATTCTCTTGGTGCTTGATTTCTTAAACTGCCATAACCAAAGTATTATGCTTCAAGAAAGTTGGTTTCTTACCCAGAACCTAACACCCCCCCAGCTTTTCTAATAATTTCATGGTGTATTTTTTGCTTTTATGTTGACAAAACCAAGTAACTTCATTGAGATAGAGTACATGGTTATAAGTAGCACTCAATTATACTTTAGTGACATTCAATCTTAAGCAGCTGCTATTTAAATCAGTTTTCCTTGGGCAGAATACCTGCCATGGCATTTCATGTAATTAGATGATTCCATTGTGGAAAAGATAAGAATTTTAGTATTTGCTATTGCCACTAGTCTCTGTTAATAGCAGTATGTATGTGAATGAGGGCAGTGTATTTCTAGCAGAACTCAGACACACATGTGCAACAAATAGTTTAGCAAAGAGTGAAAGATCTGATTTAGGCCTCATCTGAACCCCACAGTAGCTGGAACTAGAAGCTGTTATTGCCATAATTAAGCATTTGCTTTCTATCTGCTTAGGAGCATCCACGTTCTCACATGTGTTTATCCTTGCCTGTACCAGATGCTGCCTAATAAAAGAGCACAACTCTCACTCAGTCACAATTAGAAAGCACATTTCAACATAAAGTTCAAGTGCCAAGCACAGCATGACTGACTGTTTTACAGAAATGGCATTTCTTACACCCCTGAGTGTATTCCTGGTTTGAGGTATTGACTTTTCTTAAAGTGAAAGCTTTTTTTGCTTTGAATTGTATTTTCTCATTGTAGATCCCTTTGCTGTTGGAGGCAGCCTTACTGATGGAGAAAACCAGGTGCACATCCATCCATTTTGGGTGTTCATCTGGTCTGTCTGTATCACCACACAACTCAGGTACCTCTCCCTTTGACACACACATTCCCTCAGTGCCTGTGCTGCTCACAGTGTTTCATAGGAAGGAAACAGAATGAAATTGCCATTTACTACCTCCCCACCACATGAGAATCTGGGTTAGGTGACCTGTTTGTGATTACCTAAGGTGTTTGTGGCAGAGCAGGAACTGAACCAATTCCATCCACAGTTCCTGTCTGCTCTGTAACAACCAGGCCTCTGTTCCTCTGCTTAAGTCTCTGCACTTTGTTAGGATAAAGATATACAGGCTATTTTTAATGTAAAAAAACCCAACAGTGTGGTCAGATCTAGTTAAAATATCCAGGTTTGGATGTTTAAATGTTTACATGTTCCATAAAATGGAAATAAACACTTCAGTAAGGTGTGTCTGCAGAAATAGTCACTTGTGTTTTCAGGGCATATTACCATTAGTATTTAAAAGAACTTTATCTTCTAAAGAAGAAGTTTCATTCCATTTTTGTAAATAATATGGAACCAGTACTGGAAGAGAAGACTG
Source organism: Polioptila caerulea (assembly GCA_013397295.1). Classification (NCBI taxonomy): domain Eukaryota; kingdom Metazoa; phylum Chordata; class Aves; order Passeriformes; family Certhiidae; genus Polioptila; species Polioptila caerulea. The sequence goes on along the minus strand of VYXF01012766.1, from coordinate 479,022 downwards.
GTGATATTGGCAAAAGACATGAGCTCTGGGGTTGTTTCTTTTCAAATGAGAAAGTCTGGATTTAACAAATGTCCACAAATACATTTCTAGAAGTACAAGGTGGCAATGAATCAAAAGTCTAACCATTGTGACAGATTTCCTTCTAAGAATTTGTCTCCAGAATTTCTTCTGTAGTACTCACAGGGTTGTTTTGGATGATCATGGGTTTGGATACAGGGGTTCCTTGACTTCTGAGGATATAATTTTTACTGGTAGAGATGACAGGATAGGAGATACACTCATCATAAAACAACCTGTAGTCTAAGAAAGCAAATGTGTTATTTACATTCATGTAGAAATAATGCAGAAAATAAATGATAAGAACTTGTCTTGGGTATGATTTTTTAAATGAGATGTGCCATATTTCCTTGGTCAGCACCACACAGGATTTGATTAGCATTAAGTTTGTAGTTAACCTGAGGAGAAAAACAGTGATGTAAATCTGCATTTGCTAATCCCAGTATCCTCCTGCAGCAGAGACAATAGAAATAAAACCATAAAGCTAATCACAAATTTGTTCAAGAATGTTTTTAGTGGCTGCAATACCAATCTGATGAAACATTTACCCTGAATATGGTAACACACTATCATTTCCAGGCTGACAGAATCAAGGGGAAATGCAGATATGCTTTGCCAAGTGGCTGCAAGCCTTGTAGGGTTTTTTTGATGTGGTAACATGGCACGTGGTTATGAGTGTCATTTGGTTTGCTTCTGACACCCTTTGCTGTGAATGAAATCTCCAGGGCTAGAAAGGTTTGATTCTTCTTTTGCACCGATTTAAGTCATAAATTAGCCCAACAAAATTCATGGAATGATTATAATAATGGCTTAACACAAACGTAGATGGAGTGATTGCAAATAAAAAATAGGAAAGATAAGTATCTCCATTAAAAGAAAAATACATGGTTGAGTGAGAGAATCAGGCCATGGGTATGCATACATATAATTAATTACCTCAGAGATGCTACAAATGGACCTTGATGGAGTGGTTTGGTTTGTTGTTGTTTTGGTTTGGGCTTTTTTTTTTGTTAATGCTTTCATTAAATGGAACAAATAACAAGGTATAACAATGAATTTGTTCTCTGGAACTGAATATTATCTGTTACACCTCGTCCCACTGCCCCACCTAGGCAGCAGGAGGAAGCAGAAGCAGTGTTTACAAGGAGGGGTTAAAACCAGAAATACAACAATGTTTTCCTCTGTGACAATCTGTGCAGGTGGCAGGGGAAACACACCAGGGTCTGTCTTTTCAAATAACCAGGCCACTCAGTGACAGCTTTTGCAATAATTTAAACCACTGCTCCCTTGGGTCTGCAATTACCTGAGTATTAATGACAAGCAAAATACATCTTTTCCCTGCAGCCAAGGAGCAGTGTGCTCTCTGCCTTCATTACCCTCAAAGAGAGCTGAGAACGTGTCCTCTGGATCCTCAGCCTACACCTGACACCCTGCATAATTATACCCAAGCAGGAAAAATGTGGCCTCCTAATATTTGTAAATAGGTATGTATGACAATAAGTGTTGCAGAGCCACTGGTGTTTCATACACACTGCTGTGGGTTTAGGCCTCCTGTCCTACATCCTCTGCCTCCAAAACTCTTGTCCAGAGCTGCACAACAAACCTGCAGCAGGGTGCTCCTCCCTGAGAGCCCTCTCCAGGCAGGGAGCACTTCAAAAGGGGGAACTGTAGAGCCTGGCTCCAACAGGGCTGGGCACGCTCCTCACCCAGGCCCTGGGTGCAGGGTTTGGACTGCTGGGTGATGTGAGGATGTCCCAGCTGCAGGCTCCATCTGAGAACAGACCAGCATTGTGTCCAGCTTGGAAAGAACAAGGCTGCCTTTGTGAAGGCAATCATTCCTCTTTCCTACAGGGTCACTTCCAGATACCCTAATTCATTTTCCAAGTGGTCAAATTGATGGTGGAGACATCACCAAACTGAATGACTGACAGAATTTTGTTGCATTCCACTGAAATGCAAGTAATAAAAGCAAAAAAGGATGTGACCCACCACAGCTTTACTAAATCAAACCCTCTGAAAATGTTATTTTCCCAGTGAAGGGATGGGCAGCATGACATCCATTTGGGTATTCCAGAAGCTGGGAGATCCCGGTGCTGCTGTGCCTGTCAGCACAGGGAGCTGCTGTGCTGGTCCCTCCCAGCAGCCCCGGCTGGGTGTCTGTTTTAGAGCAGATCACAGTTTGCAAAACACTTTCACTCAGTGCAAATAGCTTCACTGCTTTAATGTCAGATGCTGTTAAGAAAGCAAACGGAATCAATTAATCTCTTAATGTGCAATTAAGCACGATAACAAACAGCCTAAAATTTACCAGGTGAACTGTCCTAAAGAAGATTTTTTTTTTGCTGGAAAAGGCCACATTTCCAGTGGGCAGCAGTGGAAAGGGGCACTGCCACGATTTAATTCTCATTCTCTTACTTTTCCATGTGCCTACAGCCATAACACTCACCTCCAGCTCATGAAGGGAACAAACAAATAAATAAAAGGCCAGTTTTACAGGATCGCAGAATCAATGAGATTGGAAAAGACCTCTGTGATCATCGAGTCCAACCTATGAGCGAACACCACCGTGTCACCCAGACCACGGCACCGACTGCCACTGCCAGGCTTTTCCTTAAACATCTCCACGGATGGTGATTTCACCACTCCCCTGGGCAGCCCGTTCCGATGTCTGATCACCCTTTTTGGGAAGAAATTTATCCTAATGTCCAATCCAATCCTCCCCTGGCGCAGTTTAGGGCTATTTCCTCTCGTCCTGCCGCTCGTTGCCCGGACGAGAGTCTGACCCCTCGTCCTGCCAGGGAGCTGTGGAGAGCGAGAAGGTCCCCCCTGAGCCTCCTTTTCCCCAGGCTGAGCCTCCGCAGCTCCCTCCTGGTGCTCCAGCCCCTTCCCCAGCTCCATTCCCTTCTCCGGACCTCCTTCAGCGACATTCCAAAGCCGTGAGGAGACCCGGCCGAGATTTC
>VYXF01012766.1:411773-475374 GCA_013397295.1 Polioptila caerulea | reverse complement strand
CAGCAGGTACGGCCGGGCCCGCGGCTCCCGGGGCCGCTCGGAGGGGCCGCGCTCCGGGAGCGGGGCCGGGGTTATGTAAGGAGCGGGATCCGCGGCGTGTGAGGGCGGAGGAGTCGGGGAAGGCCGGCGGGGCGGGCTGCGGACCCCGGGGCGCCTCGGNGCGGTCTGCGGACCCCGGTGCGCCTCGGCCCGGAGCTGGCCCGAGCGCTCAGGGAGGGTGCGGAGTCTCCCTCTCCGGGGACATTCAAACCCCAGCTGGCCGCGTTCCTGTGTCACCTGCACCCGGTGACCCTGCCTTGGCAGAGGAGCTGGGCTGGGTGTTCTTCAGAGGTGCCTTCCAACCCCAGCTGTTCTGTGATTCTGTGGGAGCAGCGGCTGAGCCCTCTCCTTCCCTCCTTCCCTGCCTCCGGCCGGTGCCGCCGGGCCCCTCCGCAGGAGCTGTCGTGTTCTCGGCATCACACCGCTGCTTTTCCCAGCTCTGAGAGGCTGTGTCACCCACCAGGGAAAAAATCCCCCCAGCAACTTAATTGCTGCCAAGTGCCCGGTGTGAACAAGCGAGCCGTAAGGAATGAGCTGTGAGGATGGTGAGGGAGGTGTCCGGCCGAGGGGCAGCATCCCAGGGGCCTTGTGAGGCGCTGGGCTCCGTGTGTCCCTCGGCCGCACCGAGTCAGCACTTCAGCATCATTTTTTTCCTCCTTGAAGTCTTTTAGCAAGACAAGGCTCCAGGTGGTGGTCATGGGTTCTAAAGTACATCGGCTTCTAAATTAAAAAATAAAAATAGAGGTTTGTCTCCCCATCGCTTGTGCTCTCCCCACAACATCTAAGAACATCACTCGGAAATTGCCAGAGGGACAAAGCCTGGCCGTGCCAGGAGCGCTGGCAGCTCTTGGCAGGGCTGTCACCAGCATGTGCAGAGAGAACTGTGCCACTTGCCAGCGAGTGCTGGGCAGGACGAGCTGCATTAGCACTGTCATGGTTCCCGAGGTGCCCGGCAAACAGCTGCTCCTGGGCTGTGTGTGCAGGGAAACCCGGGGCATGGGAAGCGCTGCTGACACCGGCTTGAACCCCGTCACACTCAGTGCTGACAGGTCCAGCGACATCAGGTGAAAACAATACACCCTCCACCAGATGTTATGGTCCGTGTCTGCATGTCAGAGTGGTAAACAAAACGTACAAGTGGTTAATTTCAAAGGGTTTTTAAGTCCACTCATTTGCAGGTAATAAAGGCATTTGTTTTGTCTTCATGTGTGAAGTAGGAGCAGACCTTCAGTGCCATTTAAACACAGGATTATCATAGATCTGTAGCAGACTTTTTTGTACTGTTTGGACATTTCTTCCAGCTGCTGCTTCCTGTGAAGTTGTCAGAAAATTTGCATTTTTTTTGCTAGTTGAGGATGGGGGTTATTTATGCTACAGTCTAAAAAAATACAACCTTCTGCAGTGTCATATCATCTGCTTTTAGGCAATACAGTATTTTGGGTGACCATTGTAGTACAACTTTGACATTCTCAAGTACAAAAATCAACTAAAAATAAATAGAATATGAGGCTGGCAAACAATTTTTAAATAGCAGTGATCATGCACAGACTTAAGTTAACAGTTCTGTGCACTGATTGAGGTAGCAGAGCTGAGATATGAAATAAAATGCTCAGAGAAGGAAAATCATCAAGAATTTGCAAAAAGGACATGGTGAAGGCTATGTACTACTAATAATTTTTTGTCACTCTTTGTCTTGACAAGCAGGTTTGGTAGACCGTGGTAGAAGAAATCAAAGATGTGAAATAGAAATGTGCCATTGATTCCTACTCTTCAGAGTGCCTCAATGCTTTTTAGGTCATTTGCCATCATATTTTTAATGACCATGTGCCTGATGTTAAGTTTCAGAAGAGTTGCTGTAGGTGGTAAGAGGTCATGTCCTTGGAAAAACTGCTGTTCTATTGTTACAGCAGGATGAGTTTACAGAAAATATCAAAATTTTTACTGAAAAAAATAATGCTTCACTAAAAGATATTGTAGATTATCCTGTGGGGAAGTGCCTTTTCACAGAATTTCATCTTTAAGTTTTGCATTTGGTTAATCTCTGAAAAATGTGCTGAGGAAACATGGGTTAATTGTGTGTGAGGAATGAGAGCTCCAGACACAACTACACTACCAACAAAACTTGTAGTCATTAGAGTTGTGGTTTTTTTAAACTCAGAATTGTTCAGGTTCAAATCTCATGAAGGAACTCATTAACTATGTGTGAAAGTAGGTTACATGCATTTATATATAAATATTATTAAGAGTGGGGTTGCCTTTTTTTTTTTTGTCTTAAAGCTTACTCATGTCTTCTCCTCATGCTCTCAGGATGTAAAGAACCAAAAATACCTAGTGTACCTAGTTGTTGTATGGCACATTAGGAAATATATTTGTATTTCCTGCCTTTGCAGAGCCTAATTTTTACTTGCTGCCTGTCTCTCTTCTTTTTATCACTCCAGGATCTCTCTCTTAGTCCAGCTGCTCTTCACATTAGGTAGAATTGGTCAGGTAGGTTGCCAATGTTGGAGCATCATGTTTCCAGCCAAGGATGATGTTTTGGTGTCTCTTTCTGGAGATGAAATCAATCTCTACCTTGTACCTAGTCTGTGCAAGTCCCTTTTTTTTTTTTTGGAGTGTTGATTTTTTAAAAGAAAATCAGTTTAGGCCTCTGTATAAACAGTTATTGTGGGAGACACAAGCATTTCCTGCCCCTGTATTTTAAGGACAGCTGATTCCAAAGCTCTGGTGCCACAGGCTGTTACAGTGCCCAAATGCCAATTGATTCAGATTGCTCTCATCTGAAAAATTCCAATATAAAGATCAGAAAAATCCATTAAGTAATTTCAGAAGTAAAACTTGGAATAATAGTAAGCATATACATGAAGCTTGAAGGGAAGCAGTGGAAGTATGAGTTGCTGTGTTTTCAGTGTCTGGCTGTGGCTGTGGGCAAGTTGGTGGGCGAGTTCAGAAGCTGTAGGGTTTGCATGAATGCCTAGTTTAGGGTGTGAGTAGGAAAATAAGTAGGCATGGACTTTGTGAGGGGGTGGTTGGGTGTGAGCAGAGTCTGCGTGTGCTGAAGGATTTGTGCAGCCACAGAGAGAGGAGCGTTACCTGTTTTTTAGTTTTGCATGGGAGCTGTTTGGCTGACTGGTTATGAGTAGGACACTTGTAAATTATAGTGGTGTGTTTTCCCACTAGTTATTTGGCAACTGGATTATCCATGCAGCTCAAAGACAGCAGCTTCAGTGGGGGGAGAACAAAAGGCATGCAGGGGCACAGAAACACACTGAAGTATTATTGGTGTCATGGGTCCCACCTGCCTGTCTGATCCATAGGGTGGCTTCTGCAAGTACAGGAAAATAGAAAAGGCCTTTTTTCATTTTCAAATTTTCAGTCTTTGGGACCAGTAAGAATTTTAATTTTTGTGGTTGTTCTATTCTTGAGGTCTTGCCTCAACTGCGTAATGCCAAGTGGTTTGTAGCTGTCTCAGGGCAGTGAGGTCTGGGGTGGTTTTCTGAATTCCTACAGAATTCCCTTGTGTGTGCAGGTTTATCTAATGCCTCTGTGTGCCCCTGGAGCAAATGCTGCCATTTACAAAGCACAGAAGGCTCCCTGCATATCTCCAGCATCTTGTGGTGTGTTCCTGAGCCTGAGAAAAGGAGGGTTCCTCAGGAAGAAACCGCCACAGGACAAAGCGTGGTTTGGCTCAAGGTGATGTTGCTGCACATCCCAGAGGGGTTATACCCGAGCCAGATTAGCTCTTGGTTTTCTCTGCTGTGACAAATCAGCCAGGAACCTGCACTTTTTTTTGGTAGCACTCTTTGTCCTGGCAATTGCCTTAGTGTGGCTGCATTGCCCTGGTTTACTTGATTTATTTTGAGAGCCTGGTGTAAATTACAGTGGTGTAAGAGGGCTTTTACCTTAACCAACCATGCTTGCACTAGCACATTTGGCCTGAGTTGTGGCACCAACCTTTTATAGGATAGATTTGGTCCAAGCATTCCTGGTATCCTCAGCAGTAGCAGCAGATGTTCTCATCTGAACAGATCTGTCACTGTCTGGCATGAGTCGTTCCTGGCCAGCTCAAACTTGCAACTCTTTATATTTTGCTCGCTTGTCTGCTTGCCTGAATCACAGGGAGCATGTGGGAACTACCTGAACAAAGAGGATGTTTAAGCCCATATTCTTAGACAAATTTAATGTTGTTTAGCAGGGATTGTGCTGCTGCATTACAAATTGAATTAAGACACTTTTGTTACCTCAGCAAGTTTTGTCTTTGACTTTCACACATCTGCGTGAGCAGATTACAGATGGCCATTTGTGTTCTCTACTGTTCCCCAAGGCTTTTCAAACTCAGTAATGGACCAGTAATCATATTTAAATCTTTTTTTCACATGAGCATAATATAACTACCCAAGAATGTAAATGTAAGGTTAAGTTCACATTATTTTTATGTACTTATAAATAGCTGTACTGCTTGTTAATGGGTTTTGGTCAGAAATAACCTGACAGCATTTACATCTTCTCACTTGTCCTGTTCAACCTTCTGACACCCCAGGAACACTGCAGACCTTGTAAGGCCCTGCACAGCCACGGCTGATGCTGAAATAGATTTCCATGGAGATGTGGGGAGATGTGACCCCATCACTGACCTCCTGCCCTTCCCTCTGTGTGTGGCACTTGGAGCATTTGCAGTTGTCTCGAGGGGAGCCTGCTGAGACTCCATCCCTGTGTGAGTGTGTCTGGGAGCACAGACTGTGAGTGCTGGTGTGGAGGTGGGAGGGGGTGTCCCTCCTGCACCCTGCAGGTGTGACTGGACACTTCTTGTTACACCTGTTGGGCCATGAGTATTGTGGAGCAAGGTCAAGTAGGAGCCAGCACATGCCAGGAGCTTCTGCTGCGTGTTTCCTGGTACCTGTTTGGTGTTTACTGACACTTACAGAGATCTTTTATAGTGTTTTAAAACTTCAATTTAGGATGAATATTGAGGTCAGGAGCACAAATGGCAACTGGAGCTGGGAGCTGTTTGGTTGTCAGAACCCTGGGCTCCTAAGTTCTGCTTTAGCCAAATCATGCTGTGCTTGTGCCAGGGCTTGTTTCCTCTTCACTGGGTGTGCAGGGCAGTGTTGTGGTAACTGCACTGTCAAGGGGGGCTCCAAAGCCATTGTTGTCTTCAAGGTTTCTTTTGAGAAGTTTGTTTCTGGCAGTCTCCTGGGAGCTTTGGAGGCTGCCCTGGCAGTAGGAAGTCAGGAACAGATCAGGCCAGAATTTGCTTCCAGACTTTTTTTTTTTTTTTTTAATTGGGCATAGTTTTGTTTTGGTTTTGATTTTTTTAAAAATTAAATTAAAATGCTACCTGTTATGTTTTAGTGGTAGCTGAGTTGTAAAGTCCTATCAAAGTCTGTGACTTTGAGAGGCAGTAAATCAAAATAGTTGCCTTGGCCAGAAACTCTGCCTGGCACAACTCAGAAGTGCCTACATGCATGTTATGTTTGGATAAGCAGTTTAGGGGCAACAATGATAAAGGTATGTTAAAAGTTTATGGTTTAAAAAGGGATTTAGAAGGCACTATACCAGGCTTGAATGGGGAGTTGTTAATTATATTCCTGCTCCAACAAGCCCCTAGAGATTGCCTGAAGGGAAGAAGCCATAAGGCTCTTACCCAGCCCAAAATAGTAAAAAAATACAGTTGGGCTGCTGCTACAGGTCAGGCAAAGGGAGAACTAGGAATCAGAGCATCTTGTTTACCCAGGAGAACTAGAGATGAAATTTCTTGTCCTTTCTTTGCGTCTGGGGACGCGCAGCTCATCTGCGTGCCTGACGTCAGAGGTGAGCTGGGATGGAAGGTGTGGCAGGATGGGGCTGCTTGGGATGTCTGGGTAATTTATACTCTGTAGGTTGCCTTTACACTTCCATTAATTGCATTGTTTGGCAAAACTTTTATTATTAAAACAACCTTTTTTTTTTTTTTTTTCTTGATTTAGAACGCATTTTGTGGCTGGAACAGGGCTGCTCTGAAGTTGCTGATGTGTCTGGAGCTGATGAGTCTGAAATGCTTGACTTGTGTTTTGGTTTTTTTTGGTGGTGTTTTTTTTAATTCTTTGAACCCTTTTTTGTTTGTGTTGGTCTCAGCTGCAGTCACTGAAGTAACTTTTTCCTGGTGTGGACTGACAAATATGAACGGTAACAAATGGTTTGAAAGGATTTGTTTCCTCACTCTGTTCAGACTCTTATTCTGAATATTGTGCAGAAGTTTCTCTCTGTGCTGGTACTGAGTGCCAATGCAATGCTACTCATGCTCAGGGGAGTCTCCACTCCTGTCTTTGCCTCTCATATTTTATCTTTGCCATGGTTTAATATTTCCAAAAAACCAAAACAAATCACTGCTTGTGCACAGCTCTGAGAGTCCTTGTCCCTGTCAAGGAGGTATGTCCTTAACACCGTGTGGTTAGTGGCTGCTTTGTGTCCTCAGGCACGTTGGTTTCCATCCCCTGGCTGATGTGGGCTGCCTGGTGCAGCTCTTGGTTATGGACAGGGGGAGTGCTCTGCCTTGGAGACTCCTGTGCTGATGAAATCCACGTTCCTGCTTCCTTTTTGCTCTTGGCTGTGCATTGCTTTCTGTGAAAGTCTTGTTTTCCAGCTCTGGGCATATCCAGAATTCCAGTGCTTCCCTCAGTTGGAATTCCAAACATCTTCCAGCTGTTCCACAACACTACTCATGCACTTATAATTTTGGCTATTTGACTTCATACTTTCCATCAATTTTGAAAATCTTTATTCAACTCTGTTGCTTATTCCTCCCATGTGCTTTAAGGATAAGTGAGGTATAAAAACCTGGTTAATCCAAGTTTTCCCAGCAGATCCAGTGGTATTTGTTAAATAATAATATTAGTAAGTTGCAGGAATATTTGGGTTATTAGACACATGCTACACAGCATTGCATTTCTTAAATATATTTAAGAGCAAATTTAGCAGCATGGGTATGGCACTGTTCTTGTTTCCTCTAAAAAAGCATTTTTGACAAGTTTAAAAGCAGAGTTAATTTGAAAGAAGACATATTTCAAGTGAGACACTTCATTTCTTGGCTTAAAACTATTTCAAAAATGTCTTCCCTTGTTTTTCTGAGGAAGTCCTGGTTCCAAACTGCTACCTAAAGAGTGACACTGCTGGGAATCATCAGTTCAGTGAGCAGACTCGAGTGTCAGGTGGAGCAGAAAGGAAACAAACCCAAACCACCTCTCCAAACCCAGTGGCAGGTGTTTCTGTCCCAGGAAGGTCCATCCCAGATGAGCAGCTGAGCCAGGTCTGCCCCACCACATCACAGAGAAGCCTGAGCTGTGCTCTGTGCCACACAAGAGGTGCACGGACCACAGGTGCCCAGCAGCTCCTCTGCACTGCCTGTGTCTGACTTGTTTGCCAGCTCAGCTGGTGCAGTTGCTTGGTTGTTTTCTGTGCTGGCCAAAGAAACCCAAAGTGAAATGAAACATCAGGTCCTTGGTGCTGCTGAGAACTCCCAGGGTCCATTCTTGGGCACAGTTTGTTGAGTGTGTGTTCTGTCTTATTAGGGCTAACTCACATGTTTAGGCAAGACACTCTGGTTGAGGGTAGATTTCCAATTTAGATTAGAGTCTAGCTCTAGATGAGCTCAGTGTAATCAGGATAATTTCAGATTTTCATGGTAAACAAGCTCTTCATTGAGCAAAGCCCATGAGCCCTGTACATGTCCCCTGTGCTGCTGTTGAAGGAATTGCCTTGTTCCCTTTCTTACAGAAGGGAGGGAAGCCACATTTCTGCCTGACTTAAACATTTCAATAGTTGAAAACATTAAAGTACATGTCATAGTTTTTGTTGCTCTTAAAGCAAACAAAGCAACTTCTGCAAGTTTTTGTGCTGAGCTGTTAAATGGACTCCTTTGCCTTGAGATCTGAGGTTGGAGTTACAGATAATCTTAAGGAGAGAGACATAGGAGAGACACAGGAGAGGCACAGCCAAAATCCTCTGAGAGCTGGCACCCTTTGCAGGGTGTGGTGAAGACTGGCTTTTATGTGTGGTGCTAAAGGCCAGGGTGCGACCTCAAAGGAAACCTTCTGATTTGGTTGTAAAATATCTTTTTGGAGGATGGCAGTGGGTGGAGTGAACTGCTGCATCATGTTTTTATGTCTGACCTGTTTAATAATGTGATTATTAAGGGTTTTTTTTTGCACGTAGAAAGACCAGCCCTTATGGGAGAAAACGTTGCAGGGATAAAGGCAGACAAATTAAAAACTTCACCATTAAAATGGTCAGTCTTAAATAGGACTTAATTAGATTTACCATGGAAAGCTTGTACTTGAAAGACTCAAACCTACGTAAGGAGGGCCAGACCAGGAGACCAAACTGACCTTATGTTTGCCTCAAAAGCAGATTTTTTTTCTCCTTAGTGATGCAAAATCTCCAAGTACTCACTTGTCATTTTTGAGACTGAGTCATCCTTGTGAGCATGTTTCAGGTTTGGTGCATGTCTTTGCTGGAACCATTTGCTGGAGGTCCAGCTTCATTTTAAAATGCTGATGCTCTCTGGAGAAGGCCAAAACACTGGTGCAGGTAAAGGATAAATCATCAAAACCCCAATTTTATTGCCCTTTGGTTTCGAAGGACAGCTTTGCTACTTGTATATTAAAGTTTGCTAGTGTGGCAATACTGGCAAAGCATGTGTAGACCAGCCCTTAATGGCTAATCTGGAGCAAAATCATTAATTTGGGAAGACAGCTCCTTTCCAAAAGTGTCTCCCTCTTGTCTCCTGCAGTCTGGTTCCTGACACCCTGCAGTGTAAGTAGGTCAGCGAACTGAGTTTGCACCGCCGTGACGTGACAGAAGGTAAAAGTTTTGTGTTGCAAAGCATCAAACCCAAAGTGTCTGTCTCTTCTTTCCCAGATTTTTTTGATGGCTGTTCACTGTAAATATCAACAACCTGCTTGTGGTGAGTGTGGTCTGGAGCATTCTCATAGGCAGAGTCTTTGCAGCCAGGTGTTTTCTTTACATGTTTAGGTTCCAGTATCCCAGCACTCTCAGGATTGGAGCTTTCCAAGAGTTGTGCTCTTGTTCTCTGTGTAGCTTTTGTGACCATTGTAAAAACACGAGTTGTCTTTTCTTAATAGTTTACAGATAAGGCAGAGATTTCCAAGATGAAAATATTCCCACAAAATTATTTCTGACTCAGGAAAGCAAGTGGTGTTGGTGGCGGCCAAGTTCTTAACTGGAATTTCCATTTTGTTTATTGTTTTGTCTAGTTGAGTTTTTAAAAATTATTATTCCCCTCCTATAAACTTTCAACTGTAAAATATAAGAAAAACAAGTTTTCAGACACATGGATTTTTATTTTTTTTCAATCTGCTTCTTATAAATCTTGACTGTCCCACAACAATGCTTTCATAGGGATTGACTGTAAGGTCAGAAGTATTGGTTGTATTTTGATTTGTTTTGCTCATTTAAAGTAACAGAAAGTTGGAAGTTCCATCCTAATTTTAACAAGAACTGTGGACAGTCTTAATTTACCTGTAGGTTTGCTTTTTACTTTTGGGGTTTTTTTTATTATTTGTATCTGTTTTATATCATTAGATGTAAATTGTTGTTCCTAGCAGTATCAACATCAGTTCTTGAACCTGTGTTTTAATTCTGGGGGTTCACCTTGCTTATACTGCTTACATATACAGAAGGGGTTCTGGAATTTTTATCCTCATTCTGCCTCATGTAGAGCATTTCAGATGACTCATTAGGATTGTATTCCTTAAGTGATGTGGAACAGCAGATTCTAAATTTGTCACACAGACAACATCAAAACACAACATCAACCCATTTGTTCTTATGCCACTGGCTCAAGGTGTTGTGTGTGCCAGCAGTTTTCCTGACAAGGCACAAGATGTTGGGGTGGATGTTGAGCATTTATAGAACCAGTTTTGTGTTACTGGAAGCAATTTCAACTTACAATCATGATCTTAATTAAAAAATGGAAATTATTGTTTTAAAACGTGTATGGAGTCAGGTTGCTCAAAATTAAATTATTAAAAACAGGATGAAGCAGTTGCCTTGTTTCATTTCCTCCAGCTCTGTCTTGGCTGTGCTGTGCTCCCAACTCATGGGGGTTTTGGTTGGCTGGGAGGGTTATTTCCTTCTCCATCTTGGTGTTCTGGTCTTCCATCTGAATTAAGGAAGACTGAGGCAGCCTTTCCTGCTGTGGTTTGACAGCTTGGAGTGCTTTTAAAGTAACTAGAGATGATGTCCACCGTAGGAAGCTGTCACATGCCCGTGTTAGAGGCAGCTGTGCTGCAGCTGGCACATCTCTGCACCTTGGGTTGCTGCTTGGCACTTGCAGCTCTCAGCCACACAAATCACACACAGGCTGGATAAATCACCCTGAGGAGCAGCGTGGCAGAAAGAAGGCATCCTCCTTCTGGGATGCTCACAGATTGGGAAGCCTCCACTTAAGCATAGCTGGTAACTTATTTTCTAAAGTGAAATTTGATAGAGGGCAAGGGTTAAGTATTTCTCCATGTGCTGCCCATTGTCTTCCTGAACTGGGAACAAACGTGTTTGGAAACTTTGTTCTGTCTCTGTGTTGTGACAGGGATGGCCAGGCCTCAGTTTGCTGGTGAGGTGTGGGTGCAGGTCACAGCTGGTGCTGGGTGATGCAAGAGGAGATGTGGCTCCTTGCCCTCTGCTTGCACACCTCCTACTTTTCTCTCCTCCTTCAGCTTTCTTTCCATTTGGACTCATGTTTTTTTCTTTTTTTTTTAAACTTTTCCAGCCCCAAGCCTGGTTATAACATGTCCTTGCATCATGTTTTTCCTCCCCTCTTCCCAAGAGCCAGTAGCTGTCCTACAGCTTTGACATGAGTGACAAGGAGTACCTCCAGCTGCCTTTGGGAATGGCTCTCTTGGCATAGCTCAGAAGTACTTGTACTGAAATAAATAACCTTGGATTTTATTAACCAACAAATTAAAATCATGTGACAGATGGATCGCTATTGCTTCCCATGACAGATAATAGAAACAAAACTTAATCTGCCTTGGGAAGCATTTGCATAAGGTGAATGTTTGCCTAGATACGAGTGTCTGTAACTTTGAGGTAATTTGATTTGTTCTCAAGGTTCTTTTTCTGCTTTGGCTTCGTGTTTTGGCCTTGCGTTAGCGCCTAGGTCACTTCTTTTCAGCTTACAAACTGTTGATGCCTGAAAAAGTACACAGTAATTAGAACATCTACCCTGATAAGACCCAAAAACTCTGAACAACACTTTCTTGTTGCCAGGAGGCGTCAGTGTAAAGTCCACGCTATGAGCTGATTTAGCTTGGGTGTGTACGGGTGATGCTATGATGAAAGTTGGTGATAAATAGCACGAGTCCTTTCCCTAATCTCCCCATTAGTGCTGGCATCAACATGCTTATTACCTGCTTTGGACTTGTTTTAGGCCCCACAATGTGTTGGACACCCCAGGTCCTGTGCAGATACTGCTGTGTATTTGACCCTCACAGCTGCTTACAGGTACTCGTGTGAGATCCTGGGATCACCCAATGTCTTTTCTGCTGAAGGGAGCCAGACACTGTGAACCTTGAAACATCTTATGTTAAATTAAAAGAGAACACAGTTTCATCCTAGGAATCAAGAAGTGCCTTTTGTTACAAACCAAGAATCAAGTGTAAATGGAGGTAGTTTGGGTCGATTTGAAAATGTGTGTAAAGAAGCCTTTGTTCTGTTCGAGGTGAAAAGGCACATTGCTCTGTGAGTGTGCTCTGTGGCTTGTTTGGAGCTTGCAGACCTGGAAAATGCCCATTGCAGATGGGCAAGGATGGCTCAGATGAGGTACACATTGTACATTCTGCTGGAAATGTACATTTGGGACAGGAGTTTTCAGCTGACAAGCTGGAAATCAGTGCCTGCTATTGCAGCATGTGCTTTAATGGGAGTCACATAACTTTCCTAATCTCCTTCCAAGCGTTAGGAAATTAACAATTTCCTCATCCACGCCACATCCTTGTTGTTGTTGTTGTTGTTGTTTGTGCTGTAACTTGTGCCAGGTGCTGCTCAGGCAGGGTGAAGCAGCTCCAGCCCTGGTGCAGTGGTACATGGGCACCCGAGCTGTCCCCAGGTGTTCTGCAGAGAAGGAAAGGGATGTGATGACAGCACCACAAGTATGATGAACTAAAGGGCTAAAATTACTGCCCTTATTCACACTTAAAAATAGCTCCTTACAGACTAAGGTTTTATTTGATGTGAGTTACAGCTTATTTTGTGAGAAACTAATTTATTCCGATATGAGTAAGTGAGGCAGAATCTGCCTTTAGCTAAGACCTATTTATGTATTTTCTGAGCATGAGTGTGGATAACAGGAGGCTGGACACTTACAGCTTAGCAAAGCCACAGCTTTTCACATTAGGAAACTGATTCTATCTAAGGATATATTCAAATGAATGTTAAAAAGTTTTAAAAGCTTTTATTTTAGTGTGCTGTGGTATAGATGTAGGTCACTATATATATACACAGAGGTAGTGAAACAAACGTTCTTGTCTTTATATAATGTGTTCTTCATTGACCAAAATGTGAAAAAATATGTTTAAAATGATCTTTTATTAGCTCCTGTGGCTGTTTGCCCCAGACTGGTGGATGCTGCTCCCTTTTGAGCACTTAAAGTTGTCTCTCCTGGAAAAAGTGCTTGCACGGACAGCTGGTGAAAAGCAGAGTGTCTGCTGTGCTATTATCACTTCCTCCCCTTTTCCCCTAGCCCCCACCATCCTATTCACAGGCACATCACAGTGCTCCTGGTATGTTCAAAGAAATGGATTGTAAGTGAAGTGTCCACTGATGTAGATGAATATTTAAAGCTCTGCTGAGCAGCACATGGGCTGTTCCTGCAACTGTGAGTGCATGGCTTGGTTACAGCATTGGGCTGATAACATCATAAACTACACTAAATGGTAATGCAATCCAAATGTTTGTGCTGCCAGTGAATATTCTGATCACATCTGCTAACTCTAATTATTTCTTTCTTGATAAAAAAAGTTTTGGTTTTGTTTTGCTTTGGGTTTTTTTCCACCTTAATCAAAGCAAATTCTTGTGTTTCATCTGTCAGCAGAGCTGCTGTTCTGTTGGAAGGTCTGAGTGAAGTTTTTGAATGCTTGTGATGAATGAGCTGGGATAAAAAATACTTTGGCTCTTTGATGGCCTGGGTAGTTTGCAAGGCTGACAGATTTGTTCCGTTTGCAAATGTGATGAGCAGTATCAGAGGCCATCCCTACGTGCTAATTCAAGGGACAGTTTTTCCATCACACTGAAAGGTTTTAATATCTCTGTTGTGGCTCAAGAGATCCATATTCTGAGATCTCAGATTCTTCAGAAACTGAGAGCAAGCAATGCCCAGATTTTGAACTTTACTCTTTTAATTTTCTCTTCTCTTAGAACAAAATTGAATTACAATCCTCCAAAGGATGATGGTTCAACGTACAAGATTGAACTCGAAGGGATATCTGTTGATATCATGAAAGAGATACTAGATTACATCTTCAGTGGGCAGGTATGGTATTAAAAAACCCCTAAACCTCACTTGGACTGTTTGGCAAAATAATTTGAATTTTAATACTGCTGTCCTGAAAGATGTTTAAAGCTTTGTGGTAAAACTTCTGCAGAGTGAGACTGTACATATGAAGCAGAGGCAGAAGGCTCTGCAGGAGTTGTCTCTGCTCTTCTTGTGCAGCCGGGGAGGACTTGAAAATTTAGACTCAAAGTCAAATGCTTGTATTAAAAATGATGGCTACCTTCAGTAACCTGCTTTAAAACAGGCAGTGTTTGTCAGCTGTGACAGAGGACTGCTTTGGTAGCCACAGAGATGGAGACCCCATCACTGAGCAGTACAGTGCACCAGGCACCCTCCCTCCCTGCCCCTCATGCCCCCCTCTCTGGCCTCTTGTCAGATCTGCCTGCCAGGAGCCTTAGCAGGAGTTGAAATTGGTGTGTCCAGTTTATTTGGAACCAGACTGAGATTGCTGAATGAGTTTAGCTTTCAGCAGAAAAAGAAAAGGCAGATTTGGCTTGAAATTCATTCCTGCATGTGTGTTTAAAAAAAGTATTTATTTATTTATTACAACAAAACTTGCTGTAGGTTCCCAGATGAGATGAGCAATTTTATGGTTGGTTACTTCAGGAACTTATCAAAATTTCTGTTCCACACCTTCTGTCAAGCAAATGCCTTTCCAACCCTGTGTTAATTAATAAATGGCTAGCAGTCATATCAGTTTCTCCTAATTTTTACATTGGCATTAATACTCCATTTTTCAGCCCCTGAGAATGAGTGTAATGAATGCAGGCATGTCATGGAACAAATGAGTGATAGTAGCTATAACTTCTAAATTAATTCTTGCAGATCAGGCTAAATGAAGAAACTATCCAAGATGTGGTACAGGCAGCTGATCTCCTGCTGCTTACAGACTTAAAAACTCTCTGCTGTGAGTTTTTAGAAGGTTGCATAGCTGCTGAGAACTGTATTGGTATTCGGGACTTTGCACTGCACTATTGTTTGCATCATGTTCACTACCTTGCCTCAGAGTATCTGGAAACTCACTTTCGAGATGTCAGCAGCACAGAGGAATTCTTGGAACTGACTCCTCAAAAACTGAAAGAAGTGCTGTCGATGGAAAAGCTCAATGTTGGAAACGAAAGATACGTCTTTGAAGCGGTGATTAGGTGGATTTCTCATGATTCAGAATCCAGAAAGGTCAGGACATCCAAATGTTTGTATTTTGAACAAAAATATTTTGTTTGTATTATGGCACAAATCGGAGTGTTCNTTGTTTGCATCATGTTCACTACCTTGCCTCAGAGTATCTGGAAACTCACTTTCGAGATGTCAGCAGCACAGAGGAATTCTTGGAACTGACTCCTCAAAAACTGAAAGAAGTGCTGTCGATGGAAAAGCTCAATGTTGGAAACGAAAGATACGTCTTTGAAGCGGTGATTAGGTGGATTTCTCATGATTCAGAATCCAGAAAGGTCAGGACATCCGAATGTTTGTATTTTGAACATGGCGCAAATCGGAGTGTTTGTTCTAATCAGTTTGGAATAGATCTGTTTCTTTCTGGACTAATCCTATAGAAGTTTCTGAATTTTGTCTGAAACGCAGACCATGGCATTGCAGTAAAAGGCTGAAAGCTGTGTTTGTGATATATCATCTGCTGCCTGTATTATTTAATAGGCATTAAGACAAAAAGCACCATTTTGACGTTTGATGATATGATCTTGTTTTCATGGTGAGAAAGCAAGTAGCACATTTATAGAGAAACTTGGAGAACTTGGTGCATTTTCCTACTAACACTGCCTTGTATAGTTCATTACTTGCTAGTATCAAAAACTCCCAAGTGTTTGCTAAGCACAGAAGCATCTGCCAGTCCAGGTGCCTCCGTGCTGGGGGTGATTTTGTGTCCGTGCTGCCTCCCCCAGGTCCACATGAAGGATGTGATGTCGGCAGTGTGGGTGTCGGGGCTGGACGCCGCCTACCTGCGCGAGCAGATGATGAGCGAGCCGCTGGTCCGCGAGATCGTCAAGGAGTGCAACAACATCCCCCTGACCCCCCCGCAGCAGGGAGAGGCCATGCTGGCCTCCTTCAAGCCCCGGGGCTACTCTGAGTGCATCGTGACTGTTGGGGGGGAAGAGAGAGTGTAAGTGCAGGGGCATCACTGCTGGACCCTGTGCCGGCACTCGCGGCGCTCTGAAAGCACAGAGTGCAGAGAACGTGTGCACCTATGGCTCATTACTGTCATTTCAGTTTGGGTTAGGATGGTCAGACATACCTTTGGGGATTATTCAACATGTAGTAAACTTAGAGCAGGGTTGTTTGTTCAGTACGTGTTCGCTGTTTTTTTTTAAATAGTCTGAATAGACATAAACACAGAATCATTTCTGATGATCTGAGAAGCATATATAACAAAACTTAGGAGTAATGAACATGTGCTTTAAACTGTTTTGTTTATAATAGATGTGGTTAAAAAAAAAAAGTCATTATTGATGCATCTAAGATACAGTGAAAATTCCTGTTCCACACATTAATCCCTTTCTTTCCTTGAGTACTCACTGCAGCAGAAGGGAGGATTCTGTCCTGTTTAAATACATTTAGGATTTAGATGTTAGCTCTTTTATAGAACTGTATTAGACCACTCAGATAACATCTGGCACGTCAGTTTGTGAGTCACTTTACTCAGACATTACTAATACTGTCTATTGGTTCTTCTTAGCTCGTTCAAAGTTCATAAAAAATGTTACAGGCAAATACAGTGGGAATGAAGTGAATCAGCTTTTTATGTCTCCAAGTCTGTACAAACTCAATTTACATGTTTGGTTTGGGGGTCTTCTCCTTACCAGGGAAGTGCCATGTGATGAATATACACGAAAACAAGAGCAAGCAAACTTTGGACACAAGGTGTTTACAGTGAACTCGTAAAACTCTGTCTTTGTCTTTCTGTTTCTGTTTGTTCCCTCCCCACCCTGTGTTCAGATCACGGAAACCAACCTCAGTGATGCGGTGTATGTGTCCTCTTTATGATCCCAATAGACAGCTCTGGATTGAACTTGCTCCCATGAGTATTCCAAGGATCAATCATGGAGTATTGTCAGCAGGTAAAGGGGAACTTTGTCTTTGTAAAGTCAATGTTACGAAAACTTACCAGTGCCTCAAAATCTGAGATACAGCTTATAACAATATATTTTCTTCAATACTGACTGCACTGGGGTTATTTCATGCTTCCCCTTTGTCTGCCCCAAACTGTACTTGATTCTGTGAAAATCCCTGTCATCTGACTGTCTTAAAATCACTATTCCTACAACGTTTTGTGGGAATCTGCTACATCTGTCTCTCCAGGAGTATTTCATGTTTTAAGTAAGTTCTAGCTGCTGCATCACTGAATATGTTGAAGGGTATCTGCAGGGGTAGACTTGAGTCAGATGTGTGTGCTTTACCTTCTCCAGTCCAGAGTCTGACTGTGACTGGTCTGGATCTCTTGGTGAATTCCAGAATACAGCTCACCAGTTACATTGTTTTGCTCAGTGTGCAGGTGTGAGTCTTCTTCTTGAGAGTCCTGTTCTTAAGATCATGTTGCATTTTGTTTTACAGAAGGATTTTTATTTGTGCTTGGTGGTCAGGATGAAAACAAGGGAACGCTAAGCTCTGGAGAGAAATATGATCCAGACACCAATTCATGGAGTTCCTTACCACCAATGCATGAGGCAAGATCTCTATCTAACTGTTGGGATTTAAGTTTTTACTTTGGCAAAATGTTCCTTTTCTTCTGCAAAATTTTGTTCTGAATCTCCAGTCGCTTGCATCTTACACATTCAAAATCATGCTACAGACTGACTTCTGTTTATATCCTGTTGTTCTTGTGGTCTGATGCTGACTGCTGGATCTGGAAAAACTAAACAGTTGGTGAAGAGCTAACTGTAAGATGAACTACAAAATTTCAGGAATTTCATAATGAATCAGTCCTATAGTATACTTAATGTTCTGCGTATACTGGCCTTCTAAAACAAGAGACCTCTGAGATGGACAAAGGGATCGGACTGTGCAGAAAAGATGGACAGAGGACTGGCCAACATACAGAACTTGGCTTGCACAGACATATTTAGGTTTGGTTTGAGTTAATGCTTCCTTCTTCATAATTGCATTCCATCAAAAAGTAACAGTTTGTTATTTGTAAACATAGATCCTTAATGCACCTGTGTTTTTATCTTTGTAAATCAGCACAGGGTGTTTTATTAAAAAGTTGTTTACCACAGGATTTTCCTCTTTGCAGTCTCTGGTTGACAAAGGCATGTTGATTTGCCTACAATTTTTGTTATGATGCATTAAGTTTCCTGCTTGTGGTATGTTTGCTGTGAGACTGAGGGGTAGCTGGGCTCATGGATACAAAATAGAAGAGCAGCCTTTGCACAGAGAATGGGTCCAGGCTTTGCTGCTATAGAGACCTGAAAGCAACAGCTTCATGGTGGAGTCCACCACTCTGGGAACTGAAATATGGCCAGGCTCTGTTCTTAGATTTCTGTGTGGTCTCTTTGATTTCTGCTGCTCTTACTCTTTTTTTTTTCTTTTTCTTTTGATACCCTTTGTTTTGTTTAGTTGATTAAATTAATCATCTTATGCTGGTGTTTAGGATTTCACCATTAAAAAAAAAACCAAAACAACAAAACAAAAGCCAAGCATAATACCAATAGCACTTTGTAGACAGATACTCTGAAAAATCTGTTTGTATTCATTTATTCACAATGGCAGTTATGTTTTTCACTGTTGACTTTATTGCTGTTCCTTAGGCACGACATAATTTTGGCGTGGTTGAGATTGATGGGATTCTGTATATTCTGGGAGGTGAGGATGGTGAAAGGGAGCTGATCTCTATGGAGAGCTATGATATTTATAGCCGGACCTGGACCAAGCAGCCAGACTTGACCATGGTTAGAAAGGTAAAAACTGCATCCTATATTATTGTGTTGCCTCTTGTTAAACAGTCAGTGCAGATATGTGTATGTATATTTAAAAATGTGTGTTTTCATCTTTTGCTTCAAGTAGAAGCTGTAGTAAATAGTCTCAAAATGAAATGAGAGTGAGCAGCTTCTCTCTTTATATACCAGAACAAAACTGTGGCTGAGCATTTTTATGGCTCACATTGTTTAACACATGGTACAGGCAACCCAAATGCCTCTGTGTGTGTGTGTAGACAGCTTTGAGCTCTTAATACTGTGTATTTGTGTGTCATTTTAGATATATTTTTCTTTTTTTCCATAAGATTGGCTGCTATGCAGCTATGAAGAAGAAAATCTATGCAATGGGTGGAGGCTCCTATGGAAAACTCTTTGAATCTGTGGAGTGTTACGACCCCAGGACTCAGCAGTGGACAGCAATCTGTCCTCTCAAAGAGAGGAGGTGAGGGACAATGGAAAGGGGGGGACTAGATTGCTTTTCCAGCCCTCTGATGAGAGGAAAGTGTCCTTTTTCTGATGAATCTGTGAAGATGGGCTGTGCACCTCACCAGATCTTTCTGAGTCATGGTGGCCTGTAGTTAAAGTGTGGCTGAGCAAAGACAAGCATCCAAGCAATAAATACAAATTTTGTCAAAACATAGCCCTGATGTTACAAGCAATAGTTCCCTGATGCAAAATGAAAACTAGAAATTATAGTTCAATTGGATCTTCAGAACATTTTTAGAGAGAAATGATTTTACTGGTATTTTCTTTTGTGATCTGAATTAGGTGCTTACTGTTAATATCCATGACTGGATTTTTGTTGGGTATTTAAGGTATCTGTGTGTATCAATAAATAAAAGAGTAAAACATGAAGAAAGTTCAGAAGAATATGCAAAAGGGTTTTAATACATTAATATTTTTTTCTTGCTTGGATTTTCAGATTTGGGGCAGTGGCCTGTGGAGTTGCCTCTGAGCTTTATGTGTTTGGTGGGGTCAGGAGTCGTGATGACAGCCAAGCCAGTGAGATGGTGACGTGCAAATCAGAATTTTATCATGATGAGTTTAAAAGGTAACTGGCTGCAGCTCTAAACAGAGAAAATAACTTGCCATCCAGTCATCTGCCTGTTCCCTCACCCCTTGTTCCTGCACTCTAAAGCACATGAGGTCTGTGCCATTACCTGTTGCCCATTTCACTTTTTGTCCCCCGCTGTGGCTGTTACTGAGGGCCCACCCACTCCACTTTTCCCTCCAACCTTCCAAGCCTGAAGCCCTGGAGCCACCGTGTGGGTCTGCAGTGCCCCTGGAGAGGAGAAGCCCCAGGGAGTTTGTGGCTCTTCCCCTGCACTGTGCAGCTTCCCTGGGTGCAGGGTACTGCTGCCCCACCCCTGCTCGTGCCCATGGCTCCCTGTTGAGTGCTCATTGCAGGCCTTTCCCAACCTAAATGATTCCATGGTTCAATGGAGGAATGTATCTATGTATGTATGTACAGGGATATTCCTCCATGATCCAAGCCTGTCTCCAAAGATTTGCAGCTTAGGAGATAAGAAATTTCACACTAGAGATAAGAAATTTCACACATTTCTGTTCCAAGAATTTATAGCTGATGGCACCCATGTAGGCTTTTGCCATAGGAAAGACCCTCTGGATGCTCTGCATCCCACAGCCACCTCACCACACTGCATGGCTCATCTCTGTTTGTTTTGAATTTGCTTCCCATTACTTCATTTGTTATCTCTTGGCTCTGGTAGTGGAATCCACCTTACTACATGTGGTAACCATTCAAAATGTTACCTTACATTGGATTTTTTGTTTAGTCACCTTATTCTCCCATCATAACTGACAAGCTTGGTTCCTCCAGTGACTTTTTTTCTTGCATATAACAGTAAATTGGATTATTCTTCTTTCATAAATTAAATTTTAAAAAGACTTTGTGGTCAGATGTTTCAAGGCTTGTTGACAAGTGAAGGAGATTAGCATGTCTTTATTAGAAGATCAAGACTGATTTATGACAGTGACCTGCATAAAAGGACACAAAAATAGAACAGTAGATGTAAATTCATTATATAATTTTCTTGCAAGATATGGTTGTAAAGAGACTTTAATTTCTGTATGAAGAGGTTTTCTCTGTTGTTCAAAGTGATGTCTAAACTAGCTATAATCAAATGAAGCTGAAGAAAAACATCCTTTAAATTGGTTAAAGGAAGCAGACAGATCAGAGGGGCTGTTGCTGCTGATGCTCCCTTAGTGTTTGCTAGCCTTCTGGAGCTGGGGAAATGCTAGAAGTTTATTAATGTTTTGCAAGAGGTCTTTGAAAGGGAAAGAACTGTGGAAAGAAGTGCTCCCCTCTCTCCTACTTGCTATTTTCAGCTGATTTACTTGAAATATTTCCAGCCTGATTCTGTTCTTCAGAAGGTTATAGCTCATGATTGCTCAGCAGTGTCTGCAAACCTGTTTCACTGGTTGATGCAGGCTGAGATTCCATGAAGTGGAATTTGGGGAGCTGGGAGGGCCCAGCCTGGGTGCTGCAGGTGGGTCCGTGGTGCCACCTGCTGACTGCAGCACCCACAGTGGGCTGGGTTTGTGTCTTTGCTTGGTGGCATCCCCGAGGCCTTTCAGGATCCCTGTGGAGCAAAGATAAAGCTGCAGCTGCCCCAGTTGCTCTGGGTGCTGGGTGTGTGGTGTGAGGGCTCTGCTGGCTTCAGGCAGGGGAGCAGCACAGGTAACTGGTGGAGCTGATGGAGGAGACACATGGGGAGGGCAGCTGAGATACCAGACTTGGCCTTTCTGCTCTGCCTGGAAATTTAACTCAGCATGAACCTGCAGGCAGGGCACAGGTTGTGGGTGTTTCTGTGGAGATTGGGGACCAGGGATGGTGGCAGCTCCTGCCTGGGGACCAGGGAAGGTTGGGATGGTGGCAGCTGCTGCCTAGGGCTGGTGCTCCTGGGGTTTGGAAGGCCCCAGCTCAGCCCAGGGGTGCTGTAGCCAGAAGAGGGTGCAGTGTCTCTGTGTTACGTTCCAGCACTCAGCTCCAGGGTCTGTCAGTTATCCCAGGTTTCAGTATCCTCAGAGATCTGTGTAGCAGATCAGTTCTAGCAGTCTCAAACCAAAATTCACAGGGACTTTTTCAATAGATAGGTGCCAATATTGCATTCTTTGTGATGAGCTGTGGACTTCTGCAGCTGTTTTTAAGTAAGTGCAGGACTCATTATGTTCACTTTCTCTGTGGCTGGAGAGAAGTGCCTGGACTGTGAGTTCAGCCGTGGGCTGGGGTTGGTTGTGGGGACATGCAGCAGTGCACACCTGTGTCACCTGCACAGCTCTCCCCATGTGCCTCAGGCCTCATTGCCAGAGCACAGGGTTGGGCATCACCCCAGGCACCCAGAGCCTGAGTGCCTGAGTTACAGGTTTTACTCCAGGGTGAATGTCTGAGGATGTACTCACATCAGTATATAAACATATTAATTCATGTGAGCTGCCATAATTCTGGCTTGAATTGGATTAAAGGACTGGACTTGTTTAATATTGTTTACTTTGACAGTAACTTACTCCAAAATAACTCACAGTGCAGAGTCTTTCAAAATTGTTATTCTTAACCATGACGCAGGCTTTTCAAAGACTGGGGATATGCTGAGATCTTCACACTAGCAAAAAAATAAACACTGAGACTTCTGTTAAGCTGTGCTGTATAAACAAGTAATAAAATAAATGAAGTGAGACAGAATGGTAGCATCCACATGAAATGTGAACAGGGTAATGTAGGAAATAATTCTCATACTTGAAGGGCTGCTGTGACTGAGATATTTCAATTAATAAATGTTTTGTCAGCCTGTCTTTAGAGTCATGTGCATGAGTGCATTTAAGTGAACCCAAAGATAGGAAAAGCTGTATGTCAGACTGGGGTTTCTGCAGGATGTAGATTGTTGTATCAAAGGCTGTAGATTGAACTTTGTGTGTGTTGTATCCTGTTTTTTAAAATATCAATCAAGCTAAGAACAGATTTAATGAATGTGAAAATGGAAGAGGGAAATGTGAAGGTATCCTTCACTCAGTGATCCAGTGTTGGTCTACTCCATAAAAAGCAGGAAGTCTTAAATACATACTCAAAACCTTGATGGGTCAGACTTTGTTTCTTTCAGAGTTCATAATTCAGAATACACCTTTTGCACCATGTAGGTGAGTGGAGAATGGATGATGTCTGTGCAGACTCGAGGTTTTTCTTTCCAGTGTGGATGGTTGGAAATATTTATTGGAGCCCAAATTGACTTTATTTGGATTCTTTGCAAGATCTGCTGATGTATGGCCACTGCTGCCTTTCCCTGGTGGTCTGTATGTGGGGTAGGATTTCTTCCTTCTTTTCATGATTCAGAAAAAAGTTATGAAAATTTACAGGTATTAAGGGGAATAAAACCAAGAGACAATTTTAGAAGCAATACTTTAATAAAATATCCTTTATAATGTTCTTTTTGCTACTGGAACATCATGAAAATTAGCAAGAGCTTTCAGCAGTATGTAACTAGTGAACTAAATAGTCTTGTAACATAATATGAGTAATTAGCAACATTTTTCCAGTCAGCATGCAGGAATTCAATTAAAAGCAAGTGCTTATGGAAATGTAGTGAGAACACTGACTGACTGGTAGCACTGTCAGATGAGAGGAACATGGATTTTCATTCATTTCCAGGCTTCTTTTCTCAGCTGGGATGATCTTGAGGTGACGTGTCTGGAATATGTTGGTTCTGTATCACATCTTTATTTACTTCCCACTTGGAAATAAAGCAGTTACCCCCATCCCACTCGTTAATTACAGCAGCGTGGATGGATCATTTTGTTTGTCTCACTTTTAGACTGAAAAAAAATCAGGATTCCTTCCCTTCTTTTTTTAAATTGGGTGGAAACCTGTTCCAGTTTCAGAGCCATCCCTTCTGCTCGTGGTTGCACCGGACTCGCCTTCCCCCTGCTCCTCTTGGACTTGGTTTGAGTGGAGCCATCCCAGGGAAGTACGCAAGAGTTCTGTTCCAAGGACTGTTTTCAGATTCCTGAAGATTGTGAATTTTTGGTCATGGTGTTTTTTCCATACTGTTCAAACAGCAGGCACAACCCACATTAAGCTGGAGCTTAGTCAAATTCTGATGAAACGTGACCCCTTGCCCTTCCTGTCTTTGTTCCTTCCTAGTTTTAACTGCTAAAGCTGCTGTGAGTGTTCCTGAAAAGTGGTGCCTGTTTTTTAAAGTATACACGTTGAGAAAGCCTGAGGATGAATTTTCACAAGCAAATTTAATATTGTCCTTTGGTGGTGCACAGTAGGAAAATGTTTGGGTCTCACCCTGTGGGTTTAGGTTTTTTTATTTAAACTCCAAAACCCAGAGTATCTAGTGCAGATAAACTCCTGATTTGAGTTTTTTCCCTTCCTTAACCTGGTCCTATAGTTAGAATTAAAAAAAAAAAAAATTCTGTCTTTCTTCTGCATTTCTCTGCCGCTTTTTTTTGCAAAACTCAGTTTTCAGAATTCTAGGTCACTTACTGCTAAAAAGCAGTGAAAATACTGTGCCCTCCTCCTACAGTAAGGGAAGGAAGCTAATGAAATATGGTGCAAGTTGTTTTGATCTGTGAGAGTTTCTGAACCAGTGTAGAGAACTTCTCCTTTTCTCTCCTTAGTTCATCTGTCCCCCTCTGTGACAGCTACAAACCATTTCCTTGCTTTGCACAGAACGTTCATCCCTCAGTGTACAGCACAGACAGAATAATGGACAGCTAATCCTTTCATGTGCCCTTTCAAAGTTGATTTCTGTCTCCATGATAATTGATATGGAGCAGCATCTCCTTCAGTGCCAGGAGAGTGGTTAACTTCTGAATCAGGAGTTCAGGTGATGCAGAATTTTCCAAGATCAGCAGAATCTGGGAGGGCATTTTCTACTTTTTCCTTCAAATCGACCTGGTATGGCCATGAAAATATACGGGGTGATTTTCAAACGTTTCTCAGACCTTCATGTTCTCTGTAAATTATTTAATAAAAAGTGTAGGAGCAGTCCCCTAAAATGGCCTTGATTTGTGCATCTCTGGGTCTGTACATGGTAACTGAGACAGCATCAGCGAAGGGGCAGCAGCAGTTTGTAGGAATTTGTTTTAGAACCACAGAGAGGATGCTGATAACTCTTGGACCTCTTTATAAACCAGCATCCCACGTGGATGAGAAGTGCTCCCCTCCCTGCTTTCCAAAGGCTTTTCACTGGGTGGAAGGATCAGGCTGATGTAGTGTTGAAATGAGCCTGTGCTTGCAGTGAGCACAGGGGAATTGTGAGATTACTGTAGGAGCTGGGAGGGGATTGAAAAGAGCCTGATGTGTGATTGGGAAGGTCTGTGGCAGTTTCAGATAAAGGACATTTCTATTCCAAATTCCATTACCACTTTGATTTCCAGTCTTCTGTCCATTGTTTGAAGTTAAGCATTGCCAAATGCTGCATTCTTCACAGGCAAGGATTTGTTGTCCCTGATAAAGCACCATTAATGAAATCAAAGGATTATATCAGAGAAACACTGCTTAATAACAAAGTTCTGCTATAGCAATTTATTTCCCCTACTATGGATCATTAAAACTTATATGTGTTTATTTTAAAGACAATTTAAAGACTAATTTTAAGACAAAACTGTCTAAAATTTTCTCTGTAGGGAAGATTGACTGGCATAGCTGTTGTTGGCTCTCTAACATGCCTGTTCTCTTCCAGAAGGTCACACTGAGTGACTGCAAGAATTTGTTGTAGGTAGATTCCACAGATGAATGGAGCAATTCTGAAATTAAGTAACTTCAGGATACAGCAGCACTAGCTGCTTTTCCTGGCTGGGAGAAACCAGGACTGTCCCAAACTATACAATGTTCCCTTTACATAACAAATTAGTATGTACACTCTGCTTTTGAGTTAAAAGATTACAACTGTAAAAAGATTCTGGATTGTTTTTTTAAGTGTGCTCACTAAAAATCAAATCCTGTTTTTTAATTGTTGTTTTTACAGGTGGATTTATCTAAATGACCAGAACCTATGTATCCCAACTAGCTCTTCTTTTGTATATGGAGCTGTGCCCATTGGAGCCAGCATATACGTGATTGGAGACCTCGATACAGGTCAGAACCAGGACTAAAAACCCCTTTATGCTCATTTCCTTCAAGTATAAAAACCCCTTTATGCTCATTTCCTTCCAATATTTTGAATACTTGGCACAGATGAGACTGAACATTTTAAGAATAAGAGGCTGGGACATTTCTGTCACTGTGGGTCAGGGGGATTGTGCTGGACATACAGAAACACACTGGTTGCTTTTGCACCTCTTCAGCAGCTACTTCATTGCTATGAGCATTGGGTTGATTTGATTGATCAGTTTGAAGACCACGAGAGGTCAACACTGAGAGTGTGTTAGTGCTTTTATCTAACTGTTAGTGCCTGAGGTGGTAGCTCCTGTCTTTGCAGTGGGAAAGAGGCAATTCTGCATTCCAGGGGCAGAGTCGCCTGGTGGTTCACATGGATGTTACAGTGACTTTTGGCTCTCAGTCCCAACCAAATAGATGTGTGCTGTCAAACATACTCAGTTCTCAGCTGTCAGCATGTTAAAGAGATTTGGAAGACTTTTGTGGTCACGTGTAGATATATGAGTGTGTAGCAGGGCTTTCTCCAAAATACGAGCAAACACAATTCCAGATTTGGTGGGTTTAAGCAGATCAGAAATGTTGTAATAGTTCCCCTGTGACGATCATTTCCACTCCCCACCCAGACACTGACTCGTGTTCCCGTGCACGCTCTCGTTCACGCATTCACCTCACCAGAGGTTAAACGTGCTGGCAGCTGCAGCGAGTTTTAAGCATTTCATCTCTTTTTTCCTTAATTCAGGTACAAACTATGACTATGTTAGGGAGTTTAAGAGGAGCACGGGCACGTGGCAGCGCACGAAGCCGCTGTTCCCCTCGGACCTGCGCCGGACGGGCTGCGCGGCGCTGCGCATCGCCAACTGCAAACTCTTCCGCCTGCAGCTGCAGCAGGGATTGTTCCGCATCCGCGTCCCTTCCCCGTGACCCGTGAGCTGCCCGGGGAGGAGACTGGAAGAGTTCTGCACAGTCCACCATAATCTAGCTCTATTTAAAGGAAAAGCTGAGAAATTACAGCTGAAACTTACACTGTATGCTGTGCTTTGGTATGGTAACTGTTTTTGTTTTAAATGCTTACAAAGCTTGAGTCTCAGTACTTGTTTCGGGAACAAATAACTTAAGTACACATTAAAAAGAAGAGAAGGGGGAAAATAAAAGGGGAGATCGAGGAAACACCTTCAGTCGTAACCATTTGGAGTTTAAACCACGTTGTTGAAGGAGGATTTTTGTGTCTGAAACTGGGGGGAATCAGTTTCCTTTGGCGAAGCTTATTGAGAAGCAAAAAAAAAAAAAAGATTTCAGGTGCGTTTCCCCTGGGGGGAACTGATCCATGTGCTATCTGGAACTGGATAGCTGTAATACACAGAAGCTACACGATAACCAACCTCCCTGGTGTGCTGCTGTTGGAGCATGAGGCCACAGGAGGTGTTGGTCATTGCACCTTTTATTTCTAGTCCTTTCTCAAAAGATAAGGTCTGTGCCTAAAAAACGGTGGAGGTGTGTACATATGGTTTTTCATTCATTTGCAACGGTTTCATTCCGACAAATATTTTTAATATATATAAAATGGACTAATCTGAAATAGGTACACCCCAGAAAATGGATGCAGTACACCACAAAGAAGTAAACTGGTTTTTTCTACGTTGTCATTCGAGTGGCCCGATGAACTGGTCTGGAGGTGGGTGGCATGCACTTCTGGGTGAGCTTTGGTGGCTGTTTTCCTTGGAGTGAAAAGGGAAGACATGTTTGGAACAGTTAGTGATGATTGCTGCTTTTGGTAAGAGCAAAAGGACAAATTAAATAGATTGTGTTCCTTTTTACTTCAGATTGCTTGCAAGATAAGAATGGTTTTCAAGACTGAGGATTGTAGAAAGGTGCATTTTATGTCTCTTAGAACAAAGGTGAAATATGACAAGGATATATTTATTTTGCAGAAAACATGAGTTTTGGACTAAGAGCTAAGGAAAATTTGTACAGTGACTTTAAATTGGGATCAAAAGTTGGTTTACTAATGATTTCTGTGCTACAGTGCAGTCTTGTTTACTGCTGTCTGACTTTGAAAGCTGGGTTTTATGGTGTGGCTATAGTGAAGAACTTAGTATCTTGCATTTTATTTCTTACTAAGCCTTGTTCACATCAGTAGTGATATTTAATTGACTTTTTTTTTGTAGTCAAGATCAGCTGGTAGAACAGTTTTACCTCAATTTTTGATTTCATTGTTGTTGTGATGGGTGGGACATAACCTGTATTTATTTAAAAGGAATAAAATGGGAGAGATGGAAAATAGAAAAAATACCTCCTGCCCTTCAGAAAAAGAGACTTTGTACAACCAGTATTATAACTACATACAAGACTTTCCACTCTGCAACTTTGTGGACCTCAGACAAGCCAAACTCTGCCCTCAGTTGTGTTAGTGCAAACCTTCATCATCTTTATTGCAATCATACTTATGTTGAAATACGATCCCAAACTAGTTCCAAATGTCTGAATTTCACTGAATAGTCCTTGAAGAGCCATTCTGAAACTTACTTCTGCTCAGTCCTTCCATAGCACTGATGTGGGGTTGGAAATACTCTGATTCCTGAGCAGAGGAGTGTGGGAGGGTGGGGAAACGGGCAGCAGCCAATCCATTGACCATTTATTTTTATTTTTTATTTTTTTACAATGCTGAAGTGCTGCAAAACTTGAACTATATACATCGATTTTCTGACCTATATTAGTTGGCATATTAAAAGGTTTATATATTTATGCATTGCAGTAAACTTGGTGTGTGTATATATATGTCTTCAGATTTTAAATTTATATATAATGCTTTACTACAGAAATGTGAACCACTATTTCCATCCTTGGCTGTCTTGTGAAATAAATCAAGTGCTGTTAGTTTATCTGTAAAACTTCCCTTTTTTGAAAAATCTTATATGGATCAATTTTTTTTTTCCTCAGACAAAGTGCCAAGATCCCATATTCAAAAGTGATGAATGTTCCTAAGTATCTGTTTCACTTTTGAGCTCAGTTTTCTAAGTGGCTTGGAAAACTTCCGAAAATGTTATTCAGAATATTGCCAGCTGCTATCTCCCGAGTCCCTGTAGCTTCCCAGTACACTTGAGGGCATTCAGCATCCAGAAAACGTAAGTGATAAATGCACATGATAAATCCAAGTAAATACTCTAGCAGTGTTTTGCAGTTCAAGTTACTGAACCAAATGTTTACACTTAGAGCAGGACTAACACTAGGTGTTCTTAGTTTGTTTTTTTAAAAAAGAAAACATAAATAAAACAAATCTGCTGGTGATTGGAACATGTTGCAAATGCACTCAGTGAGATTTGACCAAGTTGAACCAGTCACAAAGTGAATTTCTGAGCATGTTGTACTCATGTCATGTGCCACATGACTGGGGACCAAGTCTCCAGGGATGCTCTCCAGGGGTTTTGGGTGCATGCTCAGGGTTTAGGCACTCCTGAGAACTCAAATCTGGCTTCCTTGGCCTTGCCTAAGGGCATGAAACCATTCCCCATCTGCATGGTCTGTGGGACTGATCCAGGAGCTGTTCTAGCCCCTGTGTGTGCAGGAGGGAAAGGATGGGTCTTCTGACTCCTGTCTGTCTGTCCAGCTCTGATCTGTGAGTGCATCCTGTGGATTGTGCAATAATCAGGCTCGATTTCCCTCTGAATTTGGAGCAAGGCTTTGAAGCCAAGGCTCCCCTTTCTGCCGGGGTTGTACCAGTGGTGGTGTAGGGGTGAAGGGGCAGAGCTGACCTCTGACTTTTCTTTCTCTTTTCAGAGGGATGGTTGACTTGAGAAGGGGAGTGAGGCTGTGGTGATACCAGAGGTGCTGAGGGGAGGGAGGTCACCAGTTTGCTGAGTGTGTTGAACTTGCAAACAGCTGTAGACTGAAGTGGGTTCACTGGTAAATGCCACCACTCAGCTGTCCCTGCTCTCCTGGCACTGTGTACCCCTGCACACTATGGCTGAACCACATGGAAAACAACTCCAGAGTTTTTCTGAGGTGCAGTCCAGGGGTTTTATGTGGTTTGGCAGTTTAGAAACTTGCTGAAGTTGTCCTTGCTTGGCACAGTGGCCTTAATTCCTCCCAGCTCATGAGTGGGCACTGACATTCAGCCAGGTCCTCCACAGGTGACTGTCTGAATGTGTGTCCTGGCCAGCTGTCCGTGCAGGATGAGGACTGGCTGGGCCACTGTGAGCTTGAGGCACTTGGGCTGGGCCTCTGCATCCTTTTTCCTTTCCCTGGGACTCACCCAGCTACTGAAATCAGAAAATTACCAAATACAGGGTAGGAATTGTGGAAGATGGAACTAATGGTGGCTTTTTTTCTCCTCTCACTCCATCTCTTCCCACAATTCCCCCAAGAAAAGTTTTTTTCTTCCTTTCTTTCATGTGCCACAGATAATTTTGGAAAAATTTTGGAATGGTTAATTTTAGGGGAAAAGTGGAGGAAAAAATAATATGCTGCTGTAAGCACACAGCAGTGTCCTCTGTGCTTGTTTTACACTTGTAGTCCTGGGGCTGCTCTGCACAGCAGAGAAGCATTACAGAAGCAGAAGTGTAAAGTGCTGCTGCTCTCATAAAAGAAATCCCTTGAGTTTCTGAGGGAGGCACATGCCTGGCCTGGCTCCGTTCCTTACCTGGCCTTGACAGATGCTCGTATTCCTAAAGAGTCAGGATTGGATTTCAGATCCTCTCCCTTTCTGGTTTTATAACCTGCAGAAGAGGCATCCTGAAGAATCTTCTGTTTTGCTGTACCATAGCAAGGTCTGCTTGTCCTTAAATATTTTGTCAGCTAGTCCTTAAATTTTAGTTTAGTGAAAGTGCTGTGTCAACCCAGCTGCTTCTGGTCAAGTGAATGTCTGTAGCTGTGAGGGCACTTCATCTTTAAACTGAAAACAGATTAATACGAAATTACGCAAAAGGACAGAGGTGAATCTGAAACCAGAAGAAGCTCAAAATCAGCTTGCTGATAGCTGTGGGCAGGCTGTGTCCCTGGTGTTTGCACAGCACGTGCCTGGCACGCTGCCTGCCTGCAGGAGCAGATATCTTGATGAAAATAAGAGGTTTTTATCAAAGCTACTGAACCGCCTGGCTTATGAACTCCCCTCCAGAACACTCCAGGCAGCTTGGTTTGCAATATTCTGGTGCCTGCATGACTCAGTAAATGCACAAGTACACGAGTGAGGGGTCTGGGGAGGTTTTTCCCTGTTCTAACTGCAGTTTCTCTATTTGTTCCATAAATGCTGTGGCCATGCAGCCTGCATGGGCTCTGCTGCCATGCATGTGCCATGCAGAGTGGAAGATGCAATAACAAATGCAAGTTGTAACAAGTGCCAAACTTTTGGGTTCTTCTGTGTATAACAATAATTCAACTGTTCTACTAAAATACAGAGATGCTTCAAATTCACTGTGTTCCAAAAAAGAGCAGTGGTTCTTTTTTAAAAAAATTAATGCTATTGAAAACAATGTAAATCTACTTTTTTTTTAAATACTGTTCTGCGGGTTTGTGTTACTCTTCACAGCTGCCTTGAGTATCACTTCATGTGATGCATGTGGACACTGTGCTCTTTATTAGAGCACTGGTGCCATGCAAGTATATAATAAAAGGCAGCTGACAACAGGCTTTAGTATTTAAAATTATAACTGTTTAGATTAAGTGCAATTTGTTTGCATTAATCGACCTGCAGAAAGGAAACTGTGCCTCGGGAGGTGTGGCTGTGCCCAGGGACCAGGCAGGCTGGGCTCTGTGACTAAGGTGTGGTTTGGTGCCACTCACAGCGATGCTTTCCAAGGAATTATATTTAATTTAGTGTTAAATGGATCCTTTCTGCCTCTAATTTAGCACTGAGGATTTGGGGGTTGTGTTCTCCTCAGCTCTTTGGAGGACTCAAACGGCTACTTCAGGTGGGTGGGAGGGGTGTTAATTGCATCCGTGTTTGTAGAAGCTGCTATTTCCATCTTCCCGAAGGAGTATTTCCTTTTCCCGTTCAGGACTGAGGGCAAGCCTGTGTTGCAGTCATCACTGCTGCAGCCTTTTGACATTTGCCATTTTCTTTGCTCTTCCTTGTTTTTTCTTGGAGCTGGGAGCTGTGTCCGTAGGTTCTGTGTTTCCAGGGCACATTCCCTGTGAGAGAAAAGCACAGGGCTTGGGGAGGTGAGCCAGTAAAAGCTGAAGGCAGTGGAGTGTGGGGGAAACTCTGCTCATTTTCTGTGGGGGTCACCTCTGTGTGCTCTGAAGCTTATTAATAAGCTTGGCACCAGCTCTCTATCATCCCTATGGCTTTGGGTGTGGGGGTTTTTGCTTTTTTTTTTTTTTTTTCCTGGGAAATTCCTTGCTGTAGGAAGGACTGCAGCCAGGGTTTAAGGTGACACCTCTGACCAGCCATGCCCAGCATGACTCTGCAGTCTGACTGCTGCTGTGCTCCAGCAATCAATTCTCTCAAAATTTTGGTTAACAGGTTACCTAAAAGCATAGACTGAAGCCATGCAAAGTGCCCAACTAGATAAATACCTGCTTAAAAGGATTAAAGGTAATAACTATGAGCTACTACCAACAGGTGATTATGTTGAAAAATCTTCTATGATACATCTGAGTAATATTTTTCTTTTAATTGCTTATTCTAGGTAGCTGCTTCTTAGTTATAGAAGTATTTGCAATACATAAAGGACTTGTATAGAATAATATTAGGAAGTTATTTGAAATAATCTATTGAAATGTCTTGAAAAGTGAGCTGGAAGATTGGAGCTATTCAATGGAAAAAGGCAAACTCAACACCTGCCAGAGCACTTCAGTACATGAGGCTGCTCAATGCCACTGCCCACCTGTGCCCTTGAATCTGCACAATGAACTGAGGCTGTTCTGAGCCCTGGTAAAAGCTGATGGGTCTGACTCCAGTAATAGAAAGAAACATCACCTGTGTAATTAGTGTTATTTTATTGATAAAACATGATTTTTAAATTTTATATTTTTTATTCTGGGGACTTCAGAATTGCCACCTTAGGCACTTGATTTATTTAATATTTTAAATTTTTTTGACTTTCCTCCATTTCTTTTGAGTAAAGGCTGAAACATCCTCAGTTTTTGTTGAGGGCAAGTTTCTTTCATGTGTAATTCCAAAGCCTGTCAGAGCCTGACAGACCCCCTGCCACAGGCTGTGCACTTGTCACAAGTGTCATTTCTGTGCATTCTGCTATTGGGCTGCCATCTCTGCCAATTCCAGAGCAGGGAAAAAAAAAACCCTGTGGAACAATTTTGTACCTGATGAAAGCAAGAGCCATTTTGGAAAGTTTAAATTTCCATCTGCAATAGGCAGTGTGCTACAAAAACCTGATTCTTGGCTGGGCCTGAGGTTCTCTCCTGAACGATCTCACATGCAAAAGCTTTGGGTTTTATTAATCTGCTTTATTAATTTACACATGATAGCAGGAAAGCATTATCATTCCTGTCACTTGTTTCACTGGTTTTATGTCTTAAAAAGCAAAGCCTGCTTATTTATTACAGTGAATAAAGCAGTGCCCAGGGGTACCTGCCCAGGTGATCAAGGTGAACACAGCTGACATTCTGTAAAGCTCTTGCTATAGTTTCTCTCTGAAGGAAAGCCAGCGAGTGCTCTCTTAAGAAATAATTTAAAACCCTTTCAGAGCTGGTCTTAAACTAGTCCAAAGGACTCCTTTGGATTGCTTAGAGAACATGAGATTTGTTCTGGCTTTTGTTTGCTCGGGGAAACACCTGCTAAGTCAATTTAAAGCTTTTTTTTTTTTAAGCCTTGACTTCCAAAACCTGAGTGCTTCTTGCAATTGAAACATGCTTGTATTTATGGGTCTGAGACTGCATTTTGCAATGCTTGGTGAGTATTCTGTCCTGTCTTGGTTACATGATGTAAGCAGCAAGCAGTCCTGGGGGCTGCTGGAAGCTCCTTCACAGTGCTAAGGGCTGGAGAAGGTTCAGTCCAAGATTCTCCTCACACTGCACAAGCCTTGCTGTGAGAATCAGATGGGGCAGGAGGCTGGGTTTGGTACAGACCTCAGGGAATTGCCACTGCTGGCTGCCCTCAGTGTTGGGACCCCCAAAGCCCATCAGGGGCAGGTCCTGGGTGTCCCATGCACGACGTTTCCTCCAGCCTCAGGGGTTTTCCCTTTTGCTGTTATTAACAGGACTTTGCTGTCACTCTCCCTCTGAACACACGGCCCATGGTCCCTGGGAGCACAGCTCCTGGGGGTCAGAGGGTGGCCACCCCAACTTGCTCCCTGTGGCTTTTGCACATCTCTGCACATCAGTGTGTGGGGACAGTGCTTAGTACACAATGAAATGACTTTTCACTGAGCTTGGTAAAAGTGATGCCAGCAGCTCAGAGATCACCTGAAGAGCTGTAAGCAAACCTGCAGGTAGAGCTGGTGTAGCCCAGTCCCTCGTGTGTCACTGTGGCTGGAAGTCTGGCGCCTTGTCCTGGGCAGAAAAGCCCCTATTCCCAGCTACCTCATTTTTTCTTTCTTTGCACTTTGTCAGATATTTTTTGTTTTGTTTTGTTTTAAATTGCATTCTGTCCTTCAATTATAAAAAAACCTAAAAGCAGACAAGACGCAGGACAGAATGGTACCATTGCCCAAGGACAGTTTAATTTCATTTAAAATTAATGTTTCTGTACAAAAAGACCAAGGTTGACCTGCAGCTGCTGTAAAAAGTAAATAAAAATTTCTATTACTTGAAATACTATTATACTTGGAAATGAGAGTAGCAATTGAAAGGCTATCCTGATTATTTTTAAATAGGAAAAGATCTGTTTAAAACATAGAAGTCTCTGCTCTTTTAAGGACAGATCAGATAGTTTTCCCTCTGCCTCTACTCTGCTCTCACTGTTTTGCCTGTGAACTTGATCCATTATCTCAATAGAGAGACTCACTGATTTTTCTGTAATGTCTAATCAGATATTTTTCTGTGGAGTTCCCCATTTATCACCTGCAGAGGAAAAACTGTTCAAATCAATACATACCTTCCATACCTGAACTTATGTCATTTCCCATTCCTTTGTGATCTTCAGGTATGTGGGGTTTTGCTTAGGTTGAAGAAGTCTTTTAAAAAGTGTTTTCTTCTGCTTCTAAAGGTGCTATTTTGACATAATTTTGAATTCCTTACACTGTGCTTGACTTCTAAAAGTACCAATATAAGCTGGTAATCAGCTTGTGTTTGTTCTGTGGAGTTTCTCTTTGAGTATTCAATCTGTATTTTGAAAAGCATCCCTTTTCATAAAGACTGCTTCCAAACTGTCAAAGGCCTTAATAATACAAAATGTCATGGGACAGTGCTACCTTTTTCCTTTCTTTGTAAAGGCAAACCCAAGAAATGCTTCACAGAGAACACCTTCCTCTAAAATTTTGAGGAGCAGCTCATACTAACTTTGAATTCAATGTAGCAAACATTTTAGTGGCCATGCACAAATAGTAGGGGTGAAACAAGGAGCTATTCATAACTCTGCAGACTGTACCAGTTAGCTGCTAATTCCAGAGCCTTCCATTAGCATCATGGTGGCTATTCCATAAATATTCATCTTCCCTGGCTCGCTCCCAGGACCTGGCTGTGTGTCTGGGACACGCTGACCCATGTGGCTGGCAGATCTCTGGGATGCTGGGCCCGCTGTGGGGTTTGTCTGAGCCCCCTCCTGCTCAGCCTCCCAGGGTTTGGGTGCCACAGGTGCTCAGGAGGAAGGAGCAGGGAAGCTCCCAAGTGGTGCCATTGCAGTGACATTGCCTTGGGCACTCTGAGGAGAGGCTCTTGTAGTCACAAGCCATGGAGGAGAGAGCTGAATTTTAGTCCTGCATAGGAATGTTGTTGTTGTCCTTTTTGTGCTGTCTTTATTTTTATTTGATCCATATCATCAGTTTGGTTCAGGCATTTGGTAACACTGCTGCAGGAAGGTTTTCCCTTCTCTGAAGCACATGAAGTCTTACTCCTGCCCTGTCTGAAGCAGTAGGAAGGATCAAGGGTTGATGTTTAAATTTGTCCCATCTCCAGACAGCAGGTTATTTATTGCCTTCTCGTAGGCTCTGCAGTCCCAGTGCTGTAGCATTTCTCAGTTGTGTTAATCTAAGAGCCCTTTAGCCTTTTGAAAAGAGTCCAGAGACTGCCTTGTCCTTCTCCTTCACACGTTGGGTGCTGCCCTTTGGACCATCCAAACTCATCCAGGCTGTCACTGTAGAGGAGCCACCGGTTGGTGGCCTCACAGGAGCATCTGTGTTACCTGCAGTGCTTCTGAAAAACAGCTGATAAATGAGGGGCCATGGAGAAACCACTGAGCATGCAAATTCCTGATCCTCTCATTCTAGGGAAGGCTGAGGAGCAGCATCATTCCTTGCCTTGCAGCTGCTGCACAGGTAAGGATGAGTCTGCATTGTCTCTTACATGAGGGTAGGATATAAAGATTTACAGGCTGTTATAGGAGATCCACTATCTTACATTTGTTGTATTTAAATCTGAAACTGCTGGAGCCATGGAACTGTGGGTTCTGGAACTATGTCTGCAGTTTGGAACCACAGGTACTGGCCTAAATAGCTGGGTAGCTTCTGGCCACCTGTTTTTCCACTGCACCTTTTTCTTTTTTTGAGAAACCAGAGATGTGAAACTGCATTGCAGTTTGTATGCCCACTGCTTCAAAATGCAGAGTGGGAGCCTGAAAAGCTGGAATTTTTTACTTTTACCTTCAGAAGGAAAAACTAAAATTTCTTCACATTAGATGCTCTATGTTCAGAGTTTTCCCTCTGTAAACCATATTTATTGAGTTCCATGAATCTTGTGGGATTGGGTTAAAGAATATGAATATGTATTATAATGATGATAATTAGTGTACTTAGTCTGACTTTGTATGGTACAAATACTCTATTTTATCTTAAGAGAATGAAACAACTATTGAATAACACAATTACATCTGTATTCCATGAACCAAGTAATAGGAGGGTGTTGGAATGTGGTGTCACATTGCTGCCACTCTCCTAAAGGTTCAATGTTCTGTCAAATCTAAGATCTTGATAATTACCAGGATATTGTCAGAATATATTGCCATTTTTTCTACAAAAGGCACATTGGTGTGGTGAGGTAAAAGCACTCACCTCTTGTTTACCATCTGTGGCATGCAGCTGGACTGCAAGGGTTATCCCCACCATCCAGCTGCCCTGCTCTGACTCCTGTATTACAGATGTGGTTACTGTTACAGGCTTTTTATGTGTGTACCTGTTCTGTGGGTCCCTCTCTGCTTTGTGTGGGAATGGAGTTTTAGCTTTTATGTGTCCACACCAAAATCTTTAGAAATGAATTGATGAATCACTTGGGGCCAGGGTTTGGAATGCTCTGATTGGAGTATGTTGAGTTACTTCTGTTTAAAACAGGGAAAAATAAGACATAAATGCTCTTTGACCTCAATCAAACTATGCAATACAGCACACCAGAGAGCTGAATTCCTTGTGATACAGAAGTGCAGCTCCTATGTCCTTCCAAACCCAGTCCTTGGTCCAAGGTTAGGAGAGCTTGTACTCAATGGCTGCCCAAGAATCTTGTACCCAGATCAATTCTAGTGCGCTGCTTTTCCTCCTGCCCCCTCGCCTGACCCAGCAGTTTATCCAGGTCGGGTTGTTGGGTGTTTGGGCTGGAAATGATGTGATGTCCAAGTGTGTCCCTCCTGTCATCCCGTGGTGGTGTCAGCTGGAGCTTGTCCTGTAACGCCACCAGTGTGGCTTTACCTGCTGGAGCCCCTTCACCACGTTTGCAGCTCCCTGCCCCAGAGCACCTCAGGTGGTTGGGGTTTGCTGTACCCCCTGGGCTGGTGTTGTCTTGCTTTCCCTGTGTCTGTCAGTTGTGGACCTGGTGCTTACAGTAAAGAATCCCTGTGATGTCTCAAATCCAGTCCAAGTACGTTTTCATTTCTGCCGCTTCTGTGTGAGCTTGATTTTTCTGCTTCTGTGGTGATTCAGGGATAAATGCCCATGTGGTCAGGACTGCTGGTAAAGGTTTTTTTGTTCTCCCATTGCTTCATTTTCCCAGTGAAATTTGTCCCTTGTGTTCCTCTTCTTCCCCCTATTAAAAAACGGGTGCAGTGTTTCCTGGTTCTGCCTCCTGCGAGCAGCTCTCCTCTCCCAGGTGAACATGAACTCTTCATTCACTTAACCCACCCTGGACCTCGTGCAGTTTCTGCCTCCTAACTCCCTTTACTAATTTGTTTCTCTTTAATTCAGATTGACCTCCATTTCTTTCTCTGCTTCCAAAAAGGGATTTTGGTGCATAACCTGGGAGACAAGCAGGAGAGCTCTCTGCAGGTGTCTGTGTACATCCATTCCCTCCCCAGCACACGCCGTGTAAGGAGCTCAGCCTGTTCCATCCCTTCCCCCAGGGTTTTCCTAGTGCTAAGCAGACCACAGGCTGAAGCCATTTCTCATTTCTTTTGGTAACTGAAAATACTAGGAGATTTTCTTCTTTGGAAATAGCCACTGCAGATGAGCAGCTGGCATGAGAGAGGGTTGTTATGCTTCCATATTCAGTATTTTTAATTGAGAAACAAATAATTTATTTTGGAGAAAAATGTAAATTTTTTTGTATTTGTATGTCAAAGTGGCCTTTATAGGAAAAGCACATAAAATATTTAGATTAAAATTGCTTAGTTGTGTAATTTCAGTGGGGATTTTTGTATTGACAGGGTTTCTATGCATTTTTCAAAATATACTTGCTGTTTTGTGTTAGAATTATTGGAAATCTTTTTAAAAACATGTATTACCACATTTTTCATGGTTGATCCCTTTACTATCATTCCTTTTGAATACTAAAAAGATTATAATTAACCCTGTAAATTAATTTTCCCCCACAAATATTTGCATTACTTCAATATAATGAGTTATAGCATGGGTATGTAGCTTTAAGGGAATAAGCCTAGTAGTGCAGCTTAATTCTGGAGAGATGTGTTTGCAGAAGGGCAGTACAGCAGCGTTTCAATTGCACTAAAAACACTAAATTAGGAAAGTAAGTTCTTGCTGTACCTCACTAGGGTTTTATTAAACTGTGTCCATCCTGTGTTGTTTACACTTGAGCATTATTTTACTCTGTATTGTTTGTGCAGTTTGCAGTTCTCTGTTCTGTTGGGATTATGTGAACATTACCAGATAGGAAAAGTTTTGGAGAGTGTGGTGTCCTCATGGGTTTGATGTGACTTTGGGGAGGGAGGAGAGAGGAAAGTTAGATCCATTAGTGTATTTTTCC
This sequence comes from Polioptila caerulea, assembly GCA_013397295.1. Classification (NCBI taxonomy): domain Eukaryota; kingdom Metazoa; phylum Chordata; class Aves; order Passeriformes; family Certhiidae; genus Polioptila; species Polioptila caerulea. Next base: position 436,514 of record VYXF01012766.1, on the reverse strand, counting down.
ATTTAATTAACATTTTCACATTAGCTGAGACTGAATAACTGAACTTACAGTTGAACTCTGAGTAAAATCAGTGGTTTGGGGGTGGGGAAAATGAAGGGGTTGCAGAACTTCAGGCAAAAACCCTTTAGGTGCACTGTGGTACAACTGCCCTGACTGCCTGTGCAAAGCATAGCTCGAGGGGATACATCAGGCCCTGCTTGCATTGCTCTGGTTTTACTTTCTCTTCTCGAGGTGTTGCTGCAAGGTTTGCTAAGTAAGACCTTCCCAGGAATGTCTATCAGCTGAGACCTGAGTTTCATCATTTTATGTTTGTAGTTTTAATTTTTGTTCTTGTTTCTGTTTCGTAGGAGATCCCACTTGTTCACAGGTTAGTGTAAGTGTAGGCTTTCAGGTGTAGCACCAAATGAGTGTTTCATGCATTCTGTAATTGAAGAAAAATGTGCAATTCTAATGGCACTTTGACCCATTGCTGAGACACTGGGTTTTGCAATTGAACAAACTCAACAACTGAAAACACTTGGTGTCTTCATTAGATGTCTTGAAGGCAAAGCAAAAGGCAGTTACTCCAGTTGTACCCATGGATAATTTGGTATTGATTTTTTTTTTTTTTTAATAATTTTATGATCTGCTTTGAGAAAAACACTTGTTTCTTGGTTTACTTTAGTTACCATAAATTGCCCAGTGCAGAGTCTGGTCCACCTCCATTCATTTATTTTCATGGAGTAGTTGCACAAAACTGGTAGCAGCAAAGTAGGAAAGCTCTTTGGTTACTCACCAGTAGCTTCCCTTGCAGAATTGCTTTGTGGCTCACACATGGTCTGAAAAGGGACATGGGAATTTTCCTGGATTCAGTAGCACTCGCTTTGTTTACGTGTTCAGTGGAACGTTGGGTGACTAAAGGGAGGCTCCCTTTTTAAAGTATTTGACTTGTGCTTTGAGGACTTAGTTGCCACTGTGCAAATTGTGCTGTAATATTGTACCAAGGATCAGTGAAAGTGTTTTATCTTTTTTAATGTCGTTTGTATTTGACCGGGTTTTATAAGTGTAAGAAAACAGAGTGTTGTATTTTGATCTGAAATTTGCGTATGGTAAAAGTAACTTTGCTTTATGTATTGGAGGTTTGTTCAGAACTTGAATCATTTTATAGAAGGGTACAGACCAAAATTAATTGTCTTAAAGGTGTTTAATAAATTAACCAAATAAAACATTGATTGTTTGAAAACTTGTTAACTGCACCTTCTGCTTTTTTTTTTTTTTTTTTTTTTTTTTTTTTTAAAAAAGAAAAAAATAGTTTAAAATTTTTTTTCAAAGCCCCACAAAAAATTAAAAAAAAAAAAGGAGACGTAGATTTTATAAATATCATCTCCCATGAGTTATTTGTTTTATTATTAAACATTCCAACATGCCAGAAGTTTAATCAAAGGGGAAAACCCAAAGGAAATAAATGGAGGAGGAAGGGCAATGAGGAAATGAGGGGAGGCGGGATCAGTCCCTCCCTGGCTCTGCCCTGGCAGTGAATGCTTGTGGTTGCTGGGATGTGGATGTTGTCAATGGCCACCCCAGGAAAAATGGGAGTGGGAAGGATCTCACCTGGAAAAGCTCTCGTGGTTGTTTCAAGGTGTCCACTCTCCCCAGCAGTCACCTTCACTCATCCCCTTCACAAATACTGCTCTTCCATGTGACCTTTCAAAGTGGAGGAGAAAAATATGTGAAGCATAACTGCTCCCAAGGGCAGGTACAAACAGCTCCTTCCAGGGCTGCCTGATATTCCGACCCTTGGCTGTGTCACAGCGTGCAGACACAACCCTGCAAGTTCAGAGACCTGCACATTTTTAAGATGCCAAGCAGCTGCAACTCCAGTTGAGCAATATTCTACCTCCGTGCTGTGCTGCTCCCTGCACTGCAGTACCGGCCCTTGCCTCTGCTGGGGCTCCCTCCCCTGGGTTTGATCTTCAGGAAAATACTCAGAGCTCTGTCCACCTTTTCCTAAACAAGAGGACTGAGGCAAGGCCAAATGTGAGGTAGGATTCAAGGAAAAGCTGAGGTTTGGGGCAGCTCTGGCAAGGGGGGAGTGAAGGGGGAAGGCAGCAGCGTGGCTTCAAAGCAGAGTGCAGAAACCAGATGCTGTAAACATGTGTTGGTGGGAACTAGGACAGAAAAATGAATATTTGTTCCATAAATCCCTTTTCTTCCTTAGTTCCACAGCCATCCAAGGTCCAGGACTGCCAGCCAGGTTGGTGCAGGGAGCCTGAGGCCTCCAGTGTAAACACAGACTGATGATAGGGAATCTCGTGTTGATTTACCCTTGTTGCTGGTGTTCCCATGGTTATGGCTGTGTAGATGGGTTCTGCCATATCTCCTCTGTCTTACTGAGTCTTGGAAACAAAGACAGGAGGGTGAACTTGGATTTATCTTTATTCCACAGCTTGGAATCCTAACAGAAAAGGAAGAGGGCTGCTGCCTGGTTTCCTTTACCTCTCATGCACAGAGGAGATATAACTTTTGAAGTTCCCATTTCTGCCTCTGTTTAACCCCTCAAATTTTTTTCCATAAGTCTCACAGGGGAAATCCAGAACTGGTTCCTCAAACAGGATTTTCAGCTGAAGCTCTTGATGCCTGGGAGCAAGGCCTCTCTGTGCCTCCTTAATTGCAAGGTACTTGCCAAGAAGGCAAAGTACTGAGTTTACACAATCGGACTTGTGACTCTGGTGATCTCTGTGTCACAGGGAGTCACAGTTGTTCACCAGCTTCTACCTCACCCTGAGAGAGGAGTGTCCCATCAGCTTTCTCCTGGCAGGAATATTCTAGGAGAGGCACACAGTTGGCAAAGGATCCCTGCAGGTTGGAGCTGCTGTGGAGGTGTCTGGGTGTGTGAGCAGCCCCAGCTTTGCTGAGCCAGGCTCTTCCCAGGGCTGGTGGCTCCTTGGTGAGAGGTGGCATCTGTGTCCTTCACACAGCCCAAGTTTTGGAGTCATCTTTCAACAGGCTGAGTTTTCCAGGTGAAGAACAGGCTTCTGGCCTTCAGAATCTCAAAGCAAGCAGTGAGACCCTGTGGATCACTAAGCTCCATTTTACTGAGTTGTCCCTTTGCACAATAATCACTGGAAACAGTAAAAATTAACAGAAGAATTAACTGCTATTCAGAATTCAACTCATAACTTTTTGTCTGGAAGCAGCTGTAAAAGCTGAAAAATAATGTAGAGTTTATGTGATCTTGGTACAAGTCATTTGAGCTGAATGTTTTTGCCACTCTGCAGATTTCTCAGCTGCAGGTGAAGCCAATGGCAGCAGGATCAGAGCTGTTACTTTTGCTTTGTCCCCAGTGCATTTGGACGTGCACAGGCCAAGCTCTGTCACGTGTGGCCTCTAAGGAATCATGAACCCCAACACTGTGGGCTGGGCTGAAGGAGTTGGCTAATGGAGAACTTACGGTAAGAGCAAAATGTATTTTTAACCACCAGGATATGCTTATCGTCAGGAAAGGGCAAGCAGCACTCCTATCTCTCCAGGGAAGGGGAAGTGTTGAGCGTGACTTTATTTTTTTCCAACTCCTTTTCAAACTCTGAAAGGTTTTTTTTCTTGCTGAGACATGTCGTTGGATTAAATCAGGGAGTTACACAGACATCAATCCTGGGTCACAGGTGAAAAATATTAAATGCCAAGCATGCAGTGTTTTTCCATTGCATGTGATGTACGTTCAGGAAAGACCTTTGGAAAGAGTGCTTTGAAATGAGTCTGTTTTGCGTTTTAAAATACACCAAGAGCCCGTCCAGAAGCTTTTAATTTTTTAGGACAGCTTTGATGTTTTCTGTGCTGAAGAGGAAAGCAGATTCCCCTCCTCGTACCCCACCCTGCGCCTCTGGAACAAGCAGCACATCAGGTGCCTGCGATCGTGGGCTGCTTTTTGGCGGGGTTCGCTGTGCTCGGAAGGTTTGTCACCGTGCCCGCTCGGACTCTGCCACCCAGCACAGCACCCAGGCACACCTGCACTCGCCCCCAGCGACTCCAGGGTTCACCTTACCAGCAGCAGCAGGGCCCTGACTTTTTCCATTTTCCATTTTCCACAGCCGGCTCCCTTTCCATAATCCTGCCCCGGCACCAGGAAAGCTTTGGAACGAGACTCCTCGATTTGCTTGCAGGACACAGCAGCGATGCCTCTCAGGCCACCTAGGCAGGAGGGGCTTGGCTGATCCTGTAAATACCTGCTTGCCTGTTTTAGTCAGCGGTTGGAGTCACAAAGGAAAGAAACGCTTTGAAATGCTAAAAAGCCGCCTGACCAAAGAGACGGGCTGAGGGTGTTCCCACCCTGCCTCGCTGCACTCCCCCGTGCGCTGCCCACCCCCTCCCAACCAGTCTCGCCTGTCCTCCCGCTGTGTCCTCAGCAGCTGCTGGGCCTCCCTCTCGCCCACTCCCGGCTCCCCCCTGCCCGTCCTCGGGGAAGGTGTTGAAGTCCGTGGAGCTCAGATTTAAAAGCCCACGCACAGAAACGATGGCGCAGAGCGGGCCGTGCCTCAGCGGGGCCCACCGGGGCCTCCTCCCGCCTGGCCTCGGCTTTCCCCTCAGCGCCGGCTGCGGTGACCCGGCAGGGATGGGCTGTGCTGCTGCTCCCTCAGAGGGGCTGGCTGCGTTTGTCTCGCTTTTCTTCCCTTTCTGCGGCTGTGTGTGAGGGTGAATCACGGCAGCCTGGGCACAGGGAGACGNTTTAACTCAAATTTTTTTTTTCCTTAAGTCTCACAGGGGAAATCCAGAACTGGTTCCTCAAACAGGATTTTCAGCTGAAGCTCTTGATGCCTGGGAGCAAGGCCTCTCTGTGCCTCCTTAATTGCAAGGTACTTGCCAAGAAGGCAAAGTACTGAGTTTACACAATCGGACTTGTGACTCTGGTGATCTCTGTGTCACAGGGAGTCACAGTTGTTCACCAGCTTCTACCTCACCCTGAGAGAGGAGTGTCCCATCAGCTTTCTCCTGGCAGGAATATTCTAGGAGAGGCACACAGTTGGCAAAGGATCCCTGCAGGTTGGAGCTGCTGTGGAGGTGTCTGGGTGTGTGAGCAGCCCCAGCTTTGCTGAGCCAGGCTCTTCCCAGGGCTGGTGGCTCCTTGGTGAGAGGTGGCATCTGTGTCCTTCACACAGCCCAAGTTTTGGAGTCATCTTTCAACAGGCTGAGTTTTCCAGGTGAAGAACAGGCTTCTGGCCTTCAGAATCTCAAAGCAAGCAGTGAGACCCTGTGGATCACTAAGCTCCATTTTACTGAGTTGTCCCTTTGCACAATAATCACTGGAAACAGTAAAAATTAACAGAAGAATTAACTGCTATTCAGAATTCAACTCATAACTTTTTGTCTGGAAGCAGCTGTAAAAGCTGAAAAATAATGTAGAGTTTATGTGATCTTGGTACAAGTCATTTGAGCTGAATGTTTTTGCCACTCTACAGATTTCTCAGCTGCAGGTGAAGCCAATGGCAGCAGGATCAGAGCTGTTACTTTTGCTTTGTCCCCAGTGCATTTGGACGTGCACAGGCCAAGCTCTGTCACGTGTGGCCTCTAAGGAATCATGAACCCCAACACTGTGGGCTGGGCTGAAGGAGTTGGCTAATGGAGAACTTACGGTAAGAGCAAAATGTATTTTTAACCACCAGGATATGCTTATCGTCAGGAAAGGGCAAGCAGCACTCCTATCTCTCCAGGGAAGGGGAAGTGTTGAGCGTGACTTTATTTTTTTCCAACTCCTTTTCAAACTCTGAAAGGTTTTTTTTCTTGCTGAGACATGTCGTTGGATTAAATCAGGGAGTTACACAGACATCAATCCTGGGTCACAGGTGAAAAATATTAAATGCCAAGCATGCAGTGTTTTTCCATTGCATGTGATGTACGTTCAGGAAAGACCTTTGGAAAGAGTGCTTTGAAATGAGTCTGTTTTGCGTTTTAAAATACACCAAGAGCCCGTCCAGAAGCTTTTAATTTTTTAGGACAGCTTTGATGTTTTCTGTGCTGAAGAGGAAAGCAGATTCCCCTCCTCGTACCCCACCCTGCGCCTCTGGAACAAGCAGCACATCAGGTGCCTGCGATCGTGGGCTGCTTTTTGGCGGGGTTCGCTGTGCTCGGAAGGTTTGTCACCGTGCCCGCTCGGACTCTGCCACCCAGCACAGCACCCAGGCACACCTGCACTCGCCCCCAGCGACTCCAGGGTTCACCTTACCAGCAGCAGCAGGGCCCTGACTTTTTCCATTTTCCATTTTCCACAGCCGGCTCCCTTTCCATAATCCTGCCCCGGCACCAGGAAAGCTTTGGAACGAGACTCCTCGATTTGCTTGCAGGACACAGCAGCGATGCCTCTCAGGCCACCTAGGCAGGAGGGGCTTGGCTGATCCTGTAAATACCTGCTTGCCTGTTTTAGTCAGCGGTTGGAGTCACAAAGGAAAGAAACGCTTTGAAATGCTAAAAAGCCGCCTGACCAAAGAGACGGGCTGAGGGTGTTCCCACCCTGCCTCGCTGCACTCCCCCGTGCGCTGCCCACCCCCTCCCAACCAGTNCCAACCAGCCCCGCCTGTCCTCCCGCTGTGTCCTCAGCAGCTGCTGGGCCTCCCTCTCGCCCACTCCCGGCTCCCCCCTGCCCGTCCTCGGGGAAGGTGTTGAAGTCCGTGGAGCTCAGATTTAAAAGCCCACGCACAGAAACGATGGCGCAGAGCGGGCCGTGCCTCAGCGGGGCCCACCGGGGCCTCCTCCCGCCTGGCCTCGGCTTTCCCCTCAGCGCCGGCTGCGGTGACCCGGCAGGGATGGGCTGTGCTGCTGCTCCCTCGGAGGGGCTGGCTGCGTTTGTCTCGCTTTTCTTCCCTTTCTGCGGCTGTGTGTGAGGGTGAATCACGGCAGCCTGGGCACAGGGAGACGCTCCCCGGGACTGCGCCCTCAGAGCCTTGGGAAGGGCCTGTCTCTGCCCCCGGAGCTGAGGGCAAAGCTCTCCCCTGCGAAGGGCTTGGGCTTCAGGTGGGGCCAACCTTTGCCTCTTGCTAGCTGTGCTTCAGCAGGTTTCGCTGATTTGCAATTAAAGCTCCTTTCATGTTGGTTTTAATTGCCTCCTCAGTTCCCCATTCTACAGAGTAATGCTGAAGAATCCATTTATAGCCTTTCAGTTCATCTCCTCACTTCAGCTGTGTCTGTGCTTTTCTCCTTGCTGTTGTAGTGTGAAATATTCAGGGAGAAATGTGAAATTCCCTCATCTGAAAGTCATGTACCACATCTTACAGCTTGGCATGAGGCACGGGAATGTTCCTGGCTCTACCTGCTTTGAAGAGCAAACAAAGGAAAGCTGCAAGCACCACAGTGTCTGGTCTTGGCAGATGCTTTGGAGACCAGCCCATTTTCATGGAAATTAGCTTGTTGCCATTAGTTTATTTTTTTTTTGTCCGAACCTGAGCGATTCCTCGATCACTTTTCCATTTTCATTAAGCAGTTTGTGAATCACATACATGTAAAAGGAGTTAGCAAATGCTGCTTCCCTTTGATGTATGGTAATCCTGCCTTCTCCATTCTTAACTGCTCCCTTTGGAATTTTCCATCTTAGTATGAATATTTCAATGATAGATGACAAAGAAATCCCCTCGCTACCTTGTACTTGTTTAAAGACAACAAGACGGTTGTGAAAGCTAAAATGGAAACAAAACTGGTTTGCAGTTGACTGGTTGTGTAACCCCATGTTAAGAAATGAGAAGGGAAAGGGCTGAGGAAGAACATTCAGAGACAAACCCTTGAGGTGTGAGGCAGTGGTGAAGGTTAAACAGTCCCTGCTGAGGGAGGAGTGCTGCACTCACTCCTTGGTACAGGTGTGACATTGTGCCATTGTAGCATTCTCCTGTGTTGGAAAGGTGGCTCTAAACACAGACATGTTCCATTTGTCTCCATTTGGAGATGTAGCATCAGGATCAACTGCACCACAGTTCAGTGTTTACATCTTTTCCCAACTTTTTTTACTTCATGCTGAATGGCATTTTATATCCTTGAGATATTAATCTAGTGATTGGCATAACCCAAAATCTAACAATTTACCTGCTATCAACTGCTCCAGCTTTCTGGGCTCTTTTTTTTTTTTTTTTCCTTAATCCAACCTGTTCCTTGGAGCTGATGTAATTAAAATGGCACCACCCTCAGACCCTGCTCTGAGATGACAGATGTTCCTTGGATCATCTTGTTTCTTTGTATAAACACATTGTTATAAAGGTCCCTAAGGAATAACTTAGGGGCAGCACTGCTGTTGCCTACTTTATCCTTGAGTTTGAAAAGAAAGGTATAATATTATTCCAAATTTTTTCATATCTGTAGAAGTGAATTTGAATGAGAAGTCTTCTCTGTTTTCACTTTTTCAGTCTCATTGGTGGTGTGTTGAGAGAACACCTTCCTACAGGATTTCCCTGGAACATTCAGTTCTCTGGATGTGCTTTGAATTTGTGGTTAAATGGAGAGATGTCCTCTCTTTCTTCATGACTGCATTTAACCATTGGGAAAAGACAGTTACTGAGTTGGAGAACACTAGAATGATGTTGTTTACTAGAGGAAACATCATAACAGCCACAGGCATCTCTATCCCTTTGGTGGTTTCAGAGAAATTGGGAAAGAAAGAATATTCCACAAAATTTTTTGGGCTGAATCAACACCGTGTTTCCAACATGTGATGTCAGTGTCGCTCTTGGGGCTGACCCTGGGTTATGAGCAGCACTAAGATCTCAAAGTAAGGCCCCAATCCAACAAATATTTAGAGCTCTCCTTAGGCTTTTATTTGCAAAGTCTTTGCTCTGATATTGAGAGGCACCTGTGAATGTAGCAGACTGCTAGACAGGGAGGTGTTGCTTCGACCTAGAATGGCGCTTGGTTGAAAGCAGAACAGATTGGGAAATCTGAAAATTCAGAGGACCAAGGGAGTGTGTTCTCAGCAGAGCCTCTCACAGAATCTTCCACCACTCCCCCACGGTACGAGTTTATTAAAGAGACCTGAAAAAAAAAATCCCTAGTTCTTGCCAGCCTGGGTGACTCCTATCAGAGTTATGACAGGTTTATTCCATTTGCAAGTCAGAACAAGTTTCTTCTCTCTTTTGAAGGTACATAATTATCAAGATCATCCTTATTGCTACACCCGTTACCATTGCCTATAATCTTGGGGTATTTGCACTTTCCTGGCACAGTCCTGATTGGCAAAACAAAGCTTGCATGTGTGATAAGTTCAGTGTAAGAGACTCTTCTCATTAGTGCTGGATGCCATGAATCAGAGTGATTAAGTGATTTGTCCAAAGCACAAGGCAGATTTAGTGTTTCTGCACTGCAGTCCTACTAAATGAATGTTATCAAATTCACAATATTACCTAGAAATACTAAATCCTAATCTTGTAAATGTGATCTGTTTCTATTTATATTGGAGGCCTCAAACCTTAACCATTTGTTTCTTCTTTTTTAAAAAAAGAGGTCCTAGGAACTTAAAATTATGGTAGTTTAAATTTTCTTCATGCTGAAGTCAGAAAAGCTCCTAAAATTTTACCTGTTTCCCTCAGTTAATTGTCCTTGTTTTAGCCAGCTGAGGTAACATACCTGCTGTGTGTCAGTGAGGGAGCTGCAGGTGAGATTGCTGGAGAGCTATTGTGAGAAACTCGGCAGAGGAGAAGACAAATGGTCCAGCAAGAGGATGGAGAATTGGTCTCTGTTGGCCTCAGTTCTGGTCCATGCCCTTTGCACATCCGTGTGATGAGCAGGTGAGAGAGAGGCAGATCTTCAAATATGCCAGAAAGTTGTTCAGGATGATCCTCTGAGCTCTTGGCTTCAAAGTCAGGTCATACCTTGGAGGAGCTGCTCCTGTCAGGGAGCACAGAACTGACTGGCCCTCAATGCTGACTCTTGATGAGGCTCTCACCCCTCTTGAACGAGGCTGTTGGAGTTCCTGCAGTAGCTCCAGAGGTTTTTTGGGGAGCAGAGCCACCCCGATGGTGTGTAGACATGGGGGAGGGAGAAAATGCTGCTCAGGGAGGTAGCTGATACCATCACGACTGGAAGGACTTTGCTGGGAGCTTCTGCTGTCAGCTGACTGTGAGATAAGTGTAATTTTTTGCACCACTCCTGCTCCAAAACTCCCCCGTAGCTGCAGGGACAGACGGGTGTCTCCTTTGCCACAGAGCCCAGCATGATGCAGAGAGCTCACCTTTAATGCCTCAGTGCACAGCAGTGCTGCTGGAAGGAGGAAGTATGAACAGGATGAAACTCCTTCAGCACCTTTAGGCCTCTCTGCTCACTCTCTTTCTTTTCCAGTCATCTTAATCCTCTCCTGCTCAGCAGAAACTATTCTCCAGGGAAACGAACCTCCTGTGAATGCCCCTGAGCTTCTGATGGCAAGAGGAATGGGTTTCTTCCCTTTCTAAAAAAGCCTCTTTGGTAGATTCATGTTTCAATTTGCTTTCACGAGGCTACTTAGTGATAAGTGGTATCATAACCTTCTCTGAGGCTCCCCACCCAAAGTTTTATGTAAATTGTATGTAAACTTACTCTCACCATGAGTGATAAGCATGAGATAGGTAATGCTTGAATGCCATTTTGTTCATGGCTGTCCTGGGGCTCACCAGTGCCTAATGTCCTAGCAGGAGTCCCCTGAGGTGTGCACCAAACCTGTAGCATCCCCAAGGGGTTGGGAATTTAGGAGCAATGGTGACTCATGAAACTTCCTGGGTTCCAACTCGCTCTCCAAGTCCTCCTGCTGCAGCATCCAGCCCTTCCAGGTGGCAGTGGAGTTGTTCTGCCACATCAACGTCCTTGTGACTCTATCCAGAAAGGAGCTGCCTGCACCACAGGGAAATGAACCCACGGGAGCCACTCCGTGCAAAAAACTCTCTATGTGGCTACTGTTACAGGCAGAAATGGCCTGGCTCCCAGAATGGCATGGTGAGCTGCCTGGGTGGGCAGTGCAGGAGAATCCCTTTCCCCTGGTGCTGGCCAAGCCCAGCCTGCACCCAGGGCTAACACAGCCAGGCCCACAGCTTCCCAGGGATGCCAAGGTGTTGAAAACAGACATGGACTTGGGCAGGTACATGGACTGAGCATATCCTGCTCTCCACTGCTTGCACACGGTGCCAAATCCCACTTCCTCTGGTGCTCTTTCAGTATTAGCAAGTCAGGTCATGTGTCTGATGGGTCATGGGCAGGGAAGTCTGATCAGGGCCTTTAGCTCTGTGTACATCTGGTGGGGTCTGCTCCCTTTCTGTGGCTCCTCCTGGGCACTATTCTTGCCTTCCTTTCTTTTTTTTTCCCCTCTTAAAAGGGAGTTGTACCTACAAATAGTAAGCACCCCTGGGACTGCCTGTGTCTTTGTTTTCCCCAAGATTACCACTGTTCGTGTTGCCATGCTGGAGGAGGAGACTGGGGTGTCACCCAGACACATGACTTTTGGGAATGAAGAGTGGTTGGTTGTGATTTGTAGCCTGAGCCCTAAATAGTAGGACCTGAATCCATGCTTCATTTGCACCTGGTGGCTTGCACTGAGAGATCTGTGCAGGCTACTTTTGTCATGCTTTTTCATCCCAACTTTGGTGTAGCTTTCTCATCACTGCATGTAATTATGCCAGCAAAGAGGGGCTGCAGGGTTTGAAGAGCTGAGGAAGGTTGGCTTTTCCAGCTCCTGTTACAGAGGCAGTAACTTCTGCAGTGAGTGAGACACTCCAGACACTGTGCAAAGCCAGGGTGTCAGGACACAGGCAGAAGAAAGAAGCAGCTGTGTCAGCTCCCCAGGTGTTTGGGGACTTCTGCTCTGGTGCCACCAAAAAAATCACAGGCATTTCTCATGCACTACCCTGAGAACAACTGGACTGTTTACACCACAGTTTTCTGGAATGGGTTTACATGCCATGCATTCAAACTTTAGCTTGCTTTGTCCAGCTTCCCTGTGCAGGCAATCTCTAAGTAACCACGTTGCCCAAAATTGCTTGCCCACTTGAATTTGGATAAGTACATGCTTTCCCAGCTGGCTCATTGTTCTGCTGCTAAATATTGCTCAGATATCCTAGCCATGCCAAGCCTGATTTTTATCTGTGGATTCTGCAAGGCAAGCTGTGCAATGTAAATGATTTCCCTGTATTTGCAGGTCTATGCTGAGGAGGAGATCCCTGGAGCTTGATCCTTCTGTTTCCCAGTGAGTCATTATTGTTCTGTAGGTTGTATTGCCCCACCACTTTGAGATATGAAACGCTGGGGTTTTGCAGGTCACTTGTCTTTTATAAAAGAACACAGGGTCGCAAAATCTCTGTGTGTGTCTAGCAGGAAACCAGCATTCCAGTGGTGATCACACTGCTACTTGTATGCAAACGATTCCTCCAAAATCTCACCCAAAATCTATCTCTAGGCAAAGGCGGTGTCCCCACAAGGCTTCGAAGTGTTCAAGTGCTTAAGGAAGGAACTCTGACTACAGACAGTGACTGTTAGCATAGCAAACTCTCAGGACAGGCAGCAGCTTTCTGCAAGCCCTTTTGTCTCAGGAGAGCAGTTTAAACCTCTGCTTGCACTTAATAACCCCAACAACCAAGAAAAGGTGGGGGGATCTTCTCATAATTATATGTTCATTTGATAGAGCACACATAAATGACTGCTTGAAAATTTTATTAACTTTTGAAGTTATATTCCAGTTGCTCTGGTTACGTGTCCTTTCTAGATAGGGGAAGCAACTTTATCAGCTGCCTCTATGTGAGAGAGTTTGTGGCTTCCTTACACGGAGCAAGGCAAGAATAGGTTAAAAAATCTTCCCCCACATAGTACTCAGCTATCTCTCTGCAGTCAGGCTGGGTGGATTAGCTGCTGTGCCAGGAAAGAATGATGATCCTCCTGCACCCACTCGCCTGTGGGGAGGGCTGACCCAGAAGGGAGCTGTGAGAGGGTAGGGAGTGCTCAGGGAGAGGAGGCTCTTCTGCCTTGGGAGCAAATTAGAGCATGTTTGATCACTGGATGGATCTAGGACATCCCCACAAAGCTCAATTCTGCATGAGAAGTCTTATGGATTAAATGAATGTCTGGATCCAGGGATCTGAATGCTTATGGCTGCCTCCTGCTTGCTTTGACTTTGAGCTAATACACACTGCCACAGTGATGTCTTGGCCTGTTTTGGCACAGGCTTGGGTTTTTGCAAGGAAACCCCCGAATTTCCTCTGTTTCCCCGTGCTTCATGCAACCTGCCCTATCCCCAGCAGCTGCAGTGGGGAATGATGTGGACACTTGTCCCTGGTGAGGCACAGAAGGATGTGTGGTGCCACAGCAGCAGGGACCTGGCAGGACAATGGATGCAGGTTCTGAGTTTGACTCTGATGATCCTCTGCATAGAGCGAGGGGTTTTCAGACTGTTCTGGAGACCCAAACCAGGCAGTTTAGGTGATTTTAGCAAAATGCAGGCCAAGATTTGACTTTAAGTACCTTTCCTTGTATTCACACCTAGTTTAAAAAAAAATGCTGTCAATAAACAGCAAAATGTTGCTCACTTTAGCAAATGCAAGAATACAGACTCTTCTATTTTTCTCTATTTTTGTGCTTTAATTAACAGTGGTTTTTCACTGACTTCCAGCAAGGCAGTAGTCAACCTGACTAGTATTTGTCACCTCCTAAGAGCTAAATATAATTTGAATTTTATTTGCCTCATAGTATTTCTTTAACAAGATGTGTAACTCACTCTCTGATGTGAGTTTTTGCTGGAAAAAAGAACTCCCCACATTGCTGTCCTTACACAAAATAAATAAAATCTTTCTGTCTTCTTGCCACATTTAGATCTATATATATCCCTGGTACACAGAGGAGATATCAGCTTGGGAATTGGCACTCTGAGGGAAAATAAATGAATTTACAGTAAAGCCTGGTTATTGTTTCTAAAGACCTATTGAAAGGAGAAGACTGTTCTTAATTTTCTCTCATAATCTCATTTCAAGATGTTTAGCTCATAAAGTTCTGTCAGAACACGGTGCCTGGACTTTTATCTTCTCTCTCCAGTTGAAAGCCTGGAGGACGCTCTGGTTTTTCACTCCTGGCTGTGGTCACGAGGAGAAGCAGTGGCCAATATGGATCCTGTGGGCCACGACCGGACCGATTCCTTGTCCAGAAGTGAAAAGAGCTGTTAATCCTGCCTTGTTTGCTTTGCACACCACACCCCTGCTTATTGCCTACAATCTAAATTACAGAGGCGGCCAAACATGCTTCCTGTTCCAAACAATAGCCCTGGCTGACACATCCCCTCATAATGCACGGAGCAAAGTGCTGGAATGGCCGTGGGTTTGATGGGCTGGGGCTGTGGGCACTGGTGGGCCCCGCAGAAGGGTCAGGATGGAGAAAAACTTAGGGCCTGGAGAAAAATGGAGGGGCTACTGTAGTGTGCTCTGGAAAGAAATGGAAGATGTTAATTAGAGGAAAGATGTCAGGAAATATAGAGAAAACTTCCTGAGAAGAACCAGTGTGAACAAGATTGTCAAAGGCTTATGAATTTAGTAGGAATTTCTATGGGGAAGCTAGTTTGCAAGTGTCCAAGTGCCTCAAGATTTGAGTCATGCTTTTCTCCGTAAGAAAGATACTATTTTGTTGCAGAAAATATTTTCATTCGGTAGTTTTCATTTGAAGGATCATACATGGGAATATAAGTTCAAATATCCTCAGTTTGTTTTGCCTCTTCTAGGAAATGTATACAACAATCAGAGCTGATGTTACTCGTGTTTAGCAGCTCTATAGGGAAGAGTTGTGCTGTGTGGGTGTCCCTCTGCAAAGGATAGCTAGAAAACTTCCCAGGTATTTCTCAGGAACTGTACTGGATGGCAGCCAGATGTCATGGAGGATGTAGGTAACAAATCCAGTATTTCCATGTACAAAAATGTTGCATTCACAGTGTCTGCCTGACAAAGGCCACTCCAAGGTGGCATGGGCATGTTGCTGTCCTTGGAATACCTGGATACCAATGCTGAAAACTTCTGCTTCTGGTATATCGTGATAGTATCTGTGGTCTTGGGGTGTGTAACAGCTCCCAAAACAGGAATCACCTTCCTCTTGTTTGAAACAGAGAGTGTCACAGCGTGTGGAGAGGGCCACTGCTGCTTCCCTGTGTTTCCCCTGGTGAGGTGCTGCTGGTTCAGTTGTTTACACTGCAGCTGAACTGGGAGAATAGTGAATAGTGCAGAGAAGGGCTGGTGAGTCAGGCCCATGATTAAGTGCAGGAAAACAAGCTGTGTGTGCAAAGTGATCTGGGCACCGGAGCTGGAAAATCCATCCGACCCCTTGTGCTGCTGGTTTGAGGAGAATCGTGTTATGAAAGGGCTCCTGGGCCATTATTCAGACTTATTTTTCAGGGGATGCTGGCATGCTGGGAAACTTTGCATTTGCTTCCATTTTAATGTTCTTTTGTTCTGCATTCTTACTCAGAATAATACCTTTCCCTGTGAGCCAGAATTACAGCTGGAACCAGGGTACCAGGATACCAGATACCTTAATCTGGTATCTTGGAAATCTACCTCACTGACAGCAGTTAGAAATCATTTTCCCTGTCTCTATCTCCTGTTTGTCAGAGAATCCTGGGCATATCTTGTGAAGGTTCTCTCTCCCTGCTTTTATCCTTGCTTTGGGATCAGATGACGTCTGGCTCCATTGCTTTCTGAGCCTTTGGATAATTTACTCTTTCCCTTTCTCTTCCAGCATGATCTATACAATCCTCCCCTGAGACATTTTAATGTCTGGAATGAACTCCCCCATCTCCTCCAGAGAAGACTGAGGCAGATGATGAACTGTAGCCAAATCTACCCCTGTTTCTCTCTAAATTATCCCTTACTGTCTCCTCCTTCCTTCCCTTGGTTTTAATGAACAACCTCATGAAACATCTGACTTCTTGTTTTTTCTAGGGAAAAATTTTAAACAAAACCACATTCAGGCACACAGACACACACACACACAAGGCAGACAATGAATGCTCAGAGACAACCAGCAGCATGCTCACAGAGGCAGGCTTATATACAGATACAATGACGTAAATCAACACCCAGAAGCATTTATTAAATTACCCAGATATATACACAGAGGGACAGGCAGATGGGTTAAGGCTGCATTTTTATTGGTGGATAAATGAAAACATTACTTTAATGCCCACAGGAGAGTATTTTGGAAAAGCAGTGGCAGCAGCAGCAGATATTAAAGGTGATAATATCTCTTTATTCACTCTTGCAGACTAATTGGCTTGTCCTAGGAAAGGTCAACTACTGCTGCATAGCAAGTGCAAACCCATACACATTCATAGTCAAAAATCAGTGTGAAAGCAGCATGGCAGTCAATCCCAAAATCATCCCCTGTTCCCAGGCAAGGAATGGTTCCTGGAACTTGCATCACTGAACTCCCACTTTTGATTGCTCTGGACAGCCAAGTCTTCCTTTTCTCTTGCTCAAAGATATGAGAGCAAACTGAATCCCTGTGTACAGTCACAGAAAGAATTATTCTGAGAACCCAGCTTCCCAGCTCTTAATGTGTTAAATGCACTTTTCCTTGAATGCCCATCATCCTCAAAGTATGGAGCATTAGCTTCCACACCCAATTAAGGAGGCATTCTAGCCATAGATGTAAGTCAACTGAAACAAGTGCATGAATTAAAGTGGACAACTATCTGTCTTTTCAGGCCCAGATGCAGGATTTCTCATTAAAAACTACTGCTAAGCTATCTGTAATTTCCTTAGATGACCTTGAACCATGGGACTCACTTGTATCTTCATTATGGTTACAGTGAGGTGTAAGTTACACACTATGAGGCCTCTAAACATAACAACTCAGCCCCATCATCCCTGCTTACACCTTCCTACCCACTGCCCCAGTGCTGCTAACTTCTACAACCCAACATTTTCTTTGGTTCTTGTTTCACTGTTTAATTCAGGTGGTGTGTTTAGGACTGTAATGATCTTTGCTCTTGACTGCAGGACAAACAAGAGGCCAAACCCCACCTGCCTGCACTCACAAACAAGGCCTGGAACACACAGAATGCCTTTATTCTCCTGCTGTTGATAATGATAACCCAACCCTGCTCCACACTGCCCACGTTGCATCCACTCCCTTTGCTCCCATCACCTGTGTGGCTGTGGTAAACAGATGTAAATTGATATCTGCCTTGGTGCAATTTGCTGGTGGAGTTAACCAATCCACAAGATGTTTTGCAGCAACAGCTGTACCATCCCTAATGCTCTCAAGGTCTTACTAGAGGCTCAAGAGCTGGTGCTGGATAGCTGCTGTTTTCCTGCAATGTCTCATTCTGCATTTTTATCTTAAAGCTTTCTATAGCATTAGTGAAGAGCTTAATCCAAATGCACTCTTTCCAGCTTATCTTTTTCATGTTCTGAAAAAATAGCCTTATATACTGGAAGAAATTTATATATCATAGAAAACACCTCCATTCTGCAGTGTTGTGGTAGCTGAGAAACTCTGATTTTGATGGTCAGCTGCAGCCTTGGGCACTATTAAAGTTACAGGCACATATAGTTTCTTTTTTTTTAATTTTTTTTTTTATGATGTGTGATGCATTTCTTCTAGTTATATGGTACAGTCTGTCTACTTCTGACTATCTGTTCTTTTCAGAGAATTCTCTGGATTTGTCATCATCTTGCTCTGTTGTGTTTCACCTGGGGACTGTCCTAAGTAAATGACTTTTTTCTATTTTCTGTTGCCTTTTGGATAGTAAGGCCTTCAAGAAATAATGTATACTTTGCTGATGAGCAGGAAAAAATGACAAGGTATGTAATAACCCAAGTGTTCCTTTAGCTGTATCTGTGTATCTATAACCATGAAAGATAATCACATCAAATTATGCACTTCTCTGTCCTTTGTATTTACTTGCTTGGACTTCTTAGGCCAGGGTCTGTGTTAGATGTATTTACAATGCTCTTAGCACAACAAAGCCTCCAGCCCTGGATGATGTGCATTATCATCAGATGGGAGTTTAGACTTTACTTTATAGCCCAGCTCATATTGAGGTGAGGAAAGGACTGTGGAAAAGTGGGAGAGTTTCAGCTGCTTTTTGTGTAACATTGTTTTGAAGGGATTGTAACACAAGAATTTCATTATAAAAACAGTAATCAAGGATGTTTTATCTTCTCTTTCTATGACACCTCCTCACCAGAGAACCTGTGATAATAATCCTGCTAATGCTTGATGTTTTTTCCCTATTCTGCTTTTTTCCCCTCCCCTTGGTCTTTAAAAAGATAATCTAAATCTTTCTGCAGTTAATCCACATCTAATTTCACTTCCCCATTTGTTGGTGCAGTGAGAGAAGATACACTTCCCTAATCTGGGGGCTACTTTTTTCTTTCTTAGTTGTTCTTCCTCTGTTTTGGGGAAACTTCACCTTATTGTGACAAGCTCAGAGCTCTGCATCATACCCCATACTTCCCTTTGACTTTTTATGCTTGGTTGTGTTACAGTGATGTTTTATATGTGTCAAGAGCTAATAGAGCATTTCAAACTGGTTAGCACTTGCAGCTTGGAGTAACTGCTAGGATGTAAGCTACTGATGAAATAGGAAATATTAGCAGGAGATGGGAACAATAATGCAGGCAGTGTAATGGAAATGGTGACTTTGCACTGCGTCCTGCCAAATGATAATTTTAACATACATCTTGATGGCTGTAAGCATGAAAGTAAATGGAGATGGCAGAATGATGGGAGCTCACTTTTTCCACGGCTTTTTTCATGCCTAGGCATGTGGGTGGCCCTGCAAGAAGGCCATAAAAAAGTTTAGAACTGCTGTAAGTTGGAAAGGTGAAGGTGAGGGATACCTTAGCTGCACTAACTCGTTGGGAGAAGCAAAGCAAAAAAAGAAATTTCAGGCTGTTTCCTCTCAGTATCTTCTGCTTATCTCTTTCTTACTGACTAATTGATTTATTTTAATTGCTCCTTTATTTCTATTTGTCCAATTCAGATTTAGACCTGATGTTGTAGGAGTTGGGACTTCCTCTTTCCACTTAAATTAGTCACTTCACCACAGAAACTCTGTTAATTCTGCTTCATTTCAGATATGTTTAACTTACCTTGTATGGCACTTCATCCCACTAAATCAGATCTGGGAAAAGTCAGCCTGGAGTGCTGCTCAGATCAGCAGATGGCAGGCTCCTTCTAGCAATTGATACCACCAGCTTCATCCTACATCCCCCTACATCAGAGCATCTGATGATGACAGGCAGAAAAAAAAGTATTTCTGCATCATGCACTCAAGAGTGTGCATTATGTCAGTGAGGAATCAAGGATATATTCATCCCCAGGGCCTGCACAGCTCGCAGTCAGCCGTGAGCTGTAATGTGCATCTGCTGGGAAAGCAAGAACCCAGTGACTGAGTAATTTGGAGAAGAGTAGAAATCTGAATGCCAGAGATGTCAGAGAATTGCAAGCTCACAGCAGAGTCTGATTTCCCACTTACTACTCCTCTGTGAGGTGTCTTTCAGAATTACTGTTAGTCTTGGGAGTAGGTAATGAGAAATTTGGGGAAAAGGAAGAGCTCCTTGCAAATCCAATCTTTATTTTATGTGCCTGTGATCAATGGCGCCCTAATCAAGGCCTTCCTTTCCTCAGGGGCAGCTACTTCTTGCAGAATGGGTTCCTTTAATCTTTATCTATTTAGGTTTAAATGTCTGTCACCCCTTTTGGGAAGCAATTCAGTTGCCCAAAGTTTTATGACTTACTGGATCCTCTTAACACCATCATACTGATTAATTTAAACACACTTCAAATGCAGGACTTTTAGTATTACTGAGGCTGCATCTCTTTGATGTTTTAGGTGCTTGCTTGAATGTGTTGTATTCCCCAGTTTCCCTGAAGAGTGGTTTAAAAGTATTTTTAACAATACAGCATTGTTATGAAAATGAGCTGACTAGTGAGTCTGATAGCAGGAATTTGCTCTGAGTCAACCGTGGCAATTTGCAAGCATTGACTAATGAATTCCATAATCCAGGCAGCACCTCTGTGAATAAGGGAAGAAAGCTCCATTATCTCTAATATGCATCAAGGATCCAAACATGAGAGGAGCAGCTGCTGTGTAAGAGTCTAAACGGATTTTGAATACAATTTGGGAATTCCTGATCCTTGTTGCTCTGCTTGGGAAAGCCTTATGTATCTCACATCTCTGAACAGACAACTCCCAGGGATGTGCTAAACTGACAAGAGAAGTGTGGGGTGTTTTTGTTACAGGAAGCATGACTGTGGTAGGCCCTCACAGCCTCTGATACAAATTTCCAGTGAGAGACAGTAAAAGGAGATTTATCTTTTCTTCCCTCTTTGACTGACTGGGAAAAGACTTTGCCAAGTCATGTGTTAACGTTGTAACACTGTAAAATGAACCAGGAGTAACTAATAGTGTAGAAAGTGATTATCATTCCTTTTTCTTGTTTGCACTTTTAGAACATACAACAAGTCTGCAAAGCCCCTTTGGGGACAGCACATCCCCTGTTGAGGCATCTAATCGTGTCTGGCCCTTGCCACAGCTGCTCTGTTAGTTCCCTCATGGGTAAACACTGTATGGGTTTACACTCAGACAAGGTGTCTTTAGTAGACTTTTGTTTTCCTACATAGATTTTGGCATCTCAAGTGTTTTCTCATGGGTATTCCAAGCCCCTCACCACTATGAAACTTGTGCTAGTGGCACTGAGCACTTGACACAAATTGCTGCTTTCTTTTCCTTCAGACTATCACATTTCTTTTGTTTTAAGATCTGGTTGTAGGTGGATGTTACTGAGTTTAAGAAAGTATGTCAGGAGACTGCTTCTGTTTTAACACCCAGAAATGACCTCTGCAGAACACCTGATGGAACTGAGTGTAGATCTCTAAGAGACCAAATGCTGGAAGTACATCAAAAGTGGCAAAAGTTTTTACTTAAGATTCGAATTCCAGGTATTTGCAAGTGATTGAGTTAATGCTCTTTCCTGGTTTTACAGACATACAACTGAGCAGATGAATATTCTGAATAACATATATCACAACTGAATTGGTTTTGAAAAAGGGGGGAAAAAAGTCTGTTGCTGACCCAGAAGACTTACCTGCTTTAAACTGGTAGGTTTACCTCCAGTGGGTGTATCCATGGTGGGTATATCCCAGGTTTCCAGGCTACAGTGTCTTTCAGGAAGCAATGCTTCTGTTTACAAAGCCTATTATGAAATGGCCGTGAATAATAAAAGGAGGGCAAGATACAAAGAAGTGCAAATGAAAGGGCAGAGTCCAGGAGTAGGGTACAGAACAGGCAGGTGGGTCTGAATTGCCCTTCTGTCAATGTCCTCTCTTCTGCAGAAAACATCTTTACTTCTGCTCAATTCCCTGCTGGCCCCACTTTTTAGTTTTGGTCCAATTGTCCTGATATTTCTGCAGAATAAAACAAATCTCTCCCTATTTCCTTCCCTCTTCAAATTTGACCTGTACCTAGAGGCCCTGACTTAAAGTAGCTTCCACTTGGTAGTAGTATCAACAGTAATGAATAAACTAGTCAATTTTCACTCTCTCTTGTAGCACAGAAATGAAGTATTTCATAGAAAACCTTACAAATTCTTGAATTATTCAAAACTGGTATCATGCCTAGAAGCACCTTGTGAATAGCTAGAGGTATATTTTCAATGATGTGCTTTTTTATTTGCTCAGTGTTTGTTATTTAAATGAATGATTGTCTCATATTCACAATAAATTTCTGGTTGGATTTGTTCATTTGGGGGAAAAAAAGAAAACATGCAGCAATTCCCCAAACACCACCTTGAAATACTGCCAAGCATGTATACCTGAGATGTCTGTTGTGCTGCATGGAGCCAGAAGAGGAAGTCTGGAAGAACAAAAAAGCCAGGATTGCAACTGATCCAACTTCTGTTTGCTATAATTGATAGGAGATCCGAGGAAGGGTGTTAATTTTAACGTGTTCAGCCCTGGGTCACACACTGGCTATTTATTGTGGGTTAGATGGCTAATGTGCATTTTGGCGAGCTGGGCAGCCAGCAGCCTGTTTCAATTTCACTTGTCTAGACAGGGTTTTGGTTGCCCTGTTCTGGCAGGCCGTGTGAGATTTCATGCCTTGATCTTATCGTGCTATGCTGAGTTTACTTCAGAGAGAAGAACACCTGCAGCCTGAGAGTGGGGATTCAGGGGGAGCTGCAGATGCACAGCACGTCTGAGGATTTGGGCCTCTGTGCTTGACAGGTGTTGCTAGGAGTGGCTTTTGCAGAATTTCAACACTTTGGAATGGTGGATTTCCAGACTTGGATCCTTTCAGGTAACTCATGGGTCGATCGCTGTAGACCAGCCTTGAGTTTTCGCTGCTTTCCGTGGAACACAAGTGGAAAACAACTGCTCTAATTTGCCAGGAAATTCACTTAAGGACACCAGACTCTTACATAACGTCCTCCCGTTGTCGAGCAGCTCTCAGAGAGGACAACTGTGGTGGATTTAAAGCAGTGGTTTGAGCAGGTGGCTCATTTACACAGACTTTCACTGGAATAGTCCCACTGGTTTTATTTCTGAGGGAAGTGTTGGTGCAGGTGAGTGTATGAGAATAGCCCTACTATCGACACGATTATCATTTGTACCAGAACAGTGCCTCGGGTCAAACAAGAACAGGTCTCCCTTGTACCAGGCACCCTATGAACTCCTGGAAACAGACAGTTCCTGCAGCGAAAACTTGCATCTAGACAAAGCTGTCCTTTTCTACTTTGGTTTGCAAGTATTTTTATTATTATTTTTATTGCAGTTCCATCCATATTTCGAGGTATGAGTAGATGTGGGTTTGTTTCAGGGTAAATGCCTGTGTCACTCACCCCTTGCAGTATATGATGTACAAAGCTCTGTGGGAACTGCCTGTAATGTTTACTGCACAATGAGGGGTAAGTGATTACCAGGACTATGAGAAACTGACAATTTGAACCTCTGTAAAAGAGATTTTTGTCTTCCTGTTGGTTGTATTATTTATGTCATTAAACAAGTGGCTTTCTTCTAACCTTTGCCAAGTTGCATAATTCTGCATCGTTTTATCAAGCGGTACTTGGGAGTACTCTGGAGACTTCCTTGCTTTTTATAAATAATTTTAATGCTGACATGCAACAAAAATATCCTTCAGATTTGCTAGTAATTGATAGGTTAAAAACCCTTCCTTTCTGAAAGTGTTTAGACAGCAATTCTCCCGTCAAATGCGAACCTATTTCAGCAGAACAGCGCTGTAACAACACACGTGATGGCCATGCTCGCTGTAATTGTGGTCCAGCCGGTCATGCATTGTCTTTGACAGCAGCCACTACAAAAGGTTTTATGGCAAAGGCTTCCAAGCCCTTCCAGTAGCAGCTTGCCTCTCCAACAGATAATCTGTGTGTGACTCGTGATGCAAATAGATCAGATGAAAGAGCTTTCTCTGGGGTGGGCTGGTGACGTTGCCCACAACTGCTGGCACCTCTCTCGGCATGGTGACCTATCCGAGAACTATTGCACGGGGAGATGCCACCAGAAACCAAGTCACACACTCTGGAATAATCGGCTCACCACAGAGCAGACCTTCTCCCAACCTCCCTCAATCAGAGGTGAGCTTACACTTTTAAATATTTCAAGTACAAAGGTTTATACTTGCTCCGACTATGTTGCAAGCACAATCTAAAAGAGCCCTGTAAATTCCTTCTAAATTCTGGACCTTGGTAATACTCATTGTGAGTGGTCCCACAGTTCAATGGCATGTGCATGTATTACATAAAATGTATTTTCTTTAATTGGTCCTAATCAAATTGTGCAAATGAGGAAATTGGAAACAAGATCTGAATTCTACCACTGAGAAAAAAATAAGTATCGATGGTATCATTTCTCTGGGCATGGCATCCATATTGCACACAGCATCCCTCAGCTGTTAAGCGGTTTAGAGGGCTTAGAAGGGAGTTGGTTTTTTCATCGCTTTCATTTTTTTGATAAACGATTGTGCTGCTTCGCCGCTGATCACAGCACGCTCGACACCCGCTGAGCACAGTGTGATAAAGGTGCTGCTCTCCCTGGGCTTCCGAGGGCTGGGGTGTCGGGGAGCGCAGCCGTTCCCAGTTTCCCCTTAAAGCCAGAGGAAAGGGAATATCACCGCTGAAGCGCCAGCAGCCTGGCACCGGCTTCCTTGGCCATTCTCTACAGGGGCTGTCCAAGAGCTTAACGCTGGGCTGAGGATGCTCAAAACTCAACCTGCGATGATTTGTGACCCACGAGGAGAGGCGGTCACAGCCCCTGCGCCCTGCCCGGGCTCCTGCGAGGGCTGCGAGAAGCGCACACGGACCGCACCGAGCCCGCCCCTTCCCTCAGCTCCCACCCGGGGGTTCCCCTCATGGTGCTGTGCCCGCACACCTCCAGCCCTGCCCAGCCTCGTGAGCCGCGCTGGGCGAGGTTTAGGCTGGGCGTTAGGGGGGATTTCTTCACAAAAAGCGCGATTAGGCATCGGAACGGGCTGCCCAGACAGGCGCTGGAATCGCCGTCCCTGGAGGCGTTCAAGGCAAAGGCAGGACACGGCACTGGCTGCCGCGGTCTGGCTGCCGGGGCGGCGCTCGGTCACAGGTCGGTCCCGGTGATCCCAGAGGTCTTTTCCAGCCCGAACGATCGCGAGGGGCGCGGCGCTTCCCGCGCACCTCCCGCGGCCGCCGCTGCCCGGAGCGGCTCCGCGGCCATTGACGTCAGGCAGGGCGGCACGTGACGGCGGCGGGGCCAATCGCGGCGCGCGGAGCCGCTGGGGCAGAGGGGCCGTGTCGGCAGCGCCCGCCGCTC